>CAOGCB011396043.1:0-10257 GCA_948266635.1 Cnidoscolus chayamansa | reverse complement strand
GTTGCGTAGAGAAAGAAGAAAGAACATGGAAACGATGAGAACAAGGCATCTGGACTTTAAAATTATTATTATTGACATTAAAAATATGGTTATTAAAACAAGAAACATCATTTTTAGGTGGCAACTGAGATAAGATACTGAGGGCCGCCATTTTCAGCCCCTTCACCTCCTCTCTCTCTCTCTCTCTTCCTCTGTGTGTATTTTCTTCTCCCTCTTGTCTCTGCGAAGCTGCAATAGATTTTTGCTTTTCCTAGCATTTGAAATGCCCAAAAATTGCCACGTGGCTTATCACATGATTTTCAGTGCCACTCCGCTATCAGAATAATAAGGTCGTGGTTTTCATTTTTTTTTCATCTTTTTTTTTTTTATCATAAATTCATATTTATTTAAATATTCAGAATAGCTGCCCTTATTGAAACCGGTGATTTTGGTTCAACCAGGATATGAACCGAAACCAGCGCACAAGACTCTCTCATGATTCTTTTTACGATTCAAATTCAACGAACTTCATCAAGGCTTCTTTATTATTATTTTGTAAAATGCTAGTCAGCATCAAGATCCTGAACTCTATTATTTTCATAGAAAAACTAATATTAATTTCACATCATCAAACATTTGTAGCTAGTTGATTTGGTTCTAACACGTTAGCATTTTCTGTAACAAGTTCAACAAGCAAAACAACCTCTAATAGTGCAAGAAAAGACAAGAAACAATTCTGAAGAGGTAACAGTGTTGATAAAGAGTTACAAAGATGAAAAATACAATGAACTCTACTAGCCTGATTCTGCCAAAGTTACACTCAACTGGTTACATTCTGAGCCCTGAAGGCTGAACTTTTTACAACCCAACAAAAATTTACCTGGTGACGTGCTAAGTAGACCGTTACATTAGAAATCTAGCTTGGGGGCATGACAACCCCCTATTCTCAGACATAGCTTTACAACCGCAGGTCACAAGTACCAAAATCAATGTTAAGTCCCAAAAGCTTATAAACAAAGTTATAGGAGTGTTTTTGTGGGGGGGGATAAAGATGGGAGATTTTATATAAATGAGGAAAGAGGGTTCTGAGTAGATATCAGGTACAACCTTGAGAAGGAAATTATGGTCCAGAGGAACTTAGTTTGAGAAGCAATCATGTTAGCAAACACTTTGAATAACGTACATCCAAGAAACTTGTCTTCAGAATAATGTTTCAAGCAGTTTTGGAGAAGACAAAGCTGCCACAGTTTTGAACTGCAATAAGAACACAGCCTGATTAGGAAACAGGAAAAAGAATGCTGTGTTTGCTTTTGATCCGGAAATCTTTTTATTTAAGAACAATAATAATCAAGAACCACATTTGATGCTCAAGTAATGAAGGCTTAGCTATCAGAACTGGTATTACAACTAATCACTTCAACAGTATTTCTATTATCGTTTATACCTTTTGCTGCCTATACTTCATGCTTATTGCACTCAGAGGACACCCATTGGTGTTCAATTGTAGGTCTTGCATTGCAAAAACTGTGGTTTTAATATCTGATGCCTTGTATGAAGTGTAGTGTTCTAGAGTTGGATTCTGAAAGTTATATTACAGAAAGTCAGTTTCCAAATGTAGCTGAGTGTAGACGTATCTAGAAGGACAGATTATGTAAAGGACAAGGCATACCCAAGGATGGATTGTCTGATCCAGTGTCCATCTAGCAAGAAATACAGCTGATGCAGCAATGACTGAAGGAAGGAAATTCAAGAAATTGTAGTCAATCAATGTCAATTCTGCTAGATAATCGGCCAAGTACTCCAGTTCATAACTAGGGCTCTGCAAATTTGAAGTTGTGTATAAAAATATATCTTCTTTCAAAAAAAAATTGTTAGAAAAAATACTGGGTACGACATTAAGTAAATTAGCCACATTACCTTGTAAGAAGCCTGTGCTGCGCGTAGGAATCTCCTGAGAAATGTTTTTGCAGTGGGAGCAAATATTTGAAAGCCAAAATATTTCAACACTAGACTCTCCATCTCTAACACCTGCAATTTATTATGGTCAGTTACGCAATATTAATATTGAAATTTGCAACAAGGAGCACAAATGAATATGACAACTAATATACAGAGGCTGTCTTTCATATTCAAGATGCTTTCTCTTTTCTTTCTTCTTTATACGTTCAAAAGCATTAATAATATTGATGCCCCAGACCTCAATGATGCAGTGTCCTAATTCTACATCCACTTGAACCTTTAGATCATCAAATTTGGTCATCTTCTATCCATATGCAATGCAGGTTAATGGGTTATGCACTGATCATGAAAGATACCCCAGTATGGAAAAATGCATGGGTTAGTTGAGTAGATTTACTTTTATGAACCGTGTAAAAAATTGAAATCAGAAATTCATGAACCATAAAGTCATACGAGGCATTCCTGCCATGCATAGCTAGTGCAACATACGGTATAGACAGCTATCACAAATGGAATTTTATAAACAAATACATGGTATAATTGAGTATTACAAATAGAATTCTGATTACTAAAAACAGAAACAATAGTCAAAGGAATCCCAAGTTCAAGGCATCATAGGAAATACTATCCTTTTTTTTTTGCCTTTTGCCCATTTACGTTTTGTCTAATGAGGTGTCAAGTAATGAAGCATTTAAGCATGATCCCAAAGTGATGTATTATCCCCAAATTAGTAAATAATAATAGTATCAAACCTGCAATGCTCCTCAAAATAGAGGTATAGGGAGAGCAAGAGATAGAAATAGACTAGGTTGAGAAAAGAAACAGAAAGGGGAGAATATTTAGAGAGAATTAGAGAAGACAGAAAGACAATCCTTCGTATTCATTCTTGGAAAAAGAATGGTTACATGTACTAATTATATTTTTATACTCGTTCTGGCTAAGTAACTACTTCTAATGGCTGTAACTATTCTTCTAACTGTGGAAACTACTAGCTAAACTAACTAAGGTACACCTCATTCACTTACTACTCTACTCGGTCATAATATTAATAACTTATTAATTATAGACAAGATAACAACTCAAATCAAGAAAAGTTTTACAATAAGTAAAGCATTAAAGGTTAATTGAGTGGATCGAGGAACAAAAAGGTAAAGCTGGAAGGAGAAGAACTTTCATTCCAGTCAGTACGCATTCTACTTAACCAATAAACCATGACATACCTCCCCTCTTGTGTATGTGTTGTCAGTGATGAAGCAAAATTCTTCCACATGGGGCGCACAAATCTCTTCATATTTGCTTCAACACATAAGGAGGAAAAACAATTTAACATCTTAACATTATATGAAACAAAGCAAGGACCTAATTTACTGCATAAAGAAAGCCATTTGACAGCAAAACATAATTTAGAGCAAGTGATTTTCAGTCTGAATGAAAATAAAACCTTATTATTCTACATAGTTTTCAGGATTCTGCTTTTGATCTAAATATTTAGTACTCTGTCGAATAATCTTCACTTCCTTTTTGATTCTTCAATTTCAAGTAAAACTTAGACGCAACTCACAAACAGCTATGATGTTTAGAATTTTGATCAGGTTATTTCTTCCTCCACAAATGATCCTTCAACTTAGAAAAAAGCAACTGTCAATGAAGAAGCTGTACAAAAAATTAATAATATGCATCAAAGAAGGGGATTGCCTCTCAAATTGTTGTCTAACAATATCAAGAGAAGCATAGCAACACTGAGATTGAGTCAGCCAAGCATATAGCTTCATAAATGAATTTGAACTATTCAATACATATTTCTTCTTTTGTGATTAACTATCAACACAAAACAAAATAATATAAAATATTCCAGTTTTTGCAAGATCAATTACCAATAATGCATTGATGATACCATTGATATGAGAACTTACGAGGCAATCAGCATGCAGGTAATACCAAGTAGTTGAAGCCTTTGCCTTTCAATGTAATTTTGAGAAAGAAACCAGTCTATTAGATAGATGGTAAGGTAAAGTGTATCTGGCACCAACTTATATTCCTCAGACACCTGAAATCAAGATTGATTTGACATGTTAATTACCTCTTTCAAAATTCTGATTTCATGTTGAAACAGTAAGAGTTCAGGAATGTCAAATTGATCTTCTGAAGGATAGAATGATCGGGCAGGAACTTAAATCCAGAGTGCAGCTTCTGGTAATGCTTTATGAGTGATAATTACAGTTAAAAAACAGATTAGAAACATATTTGAATAACTTATACTCTCAAGAATATTTGCCAAAACAAAACATAATCAGTTGAAGATCCAAATTAAAATTGTTGATGGTATCATGACTTTTTAAATTAGCAACTAGTTTAGTCTAAGTGAAGCAAAACTGGAAGAAAAAAAATAGGGAACACACAGCTGTTGGATGTCAACAAAGAGTCATTGTCAACAGCAGGTTTAAATTCTTAAAAGTAAAATACAAACTAATTATTAGCTTCATTTGAATATGCTGCACAAAACTGTAACTTCCCAAAACTTTGACCATGTCAATATCTTAAGATGAAAACTCCATTTTCAATTGAAATATGAGGTGAATACCTCCATGTAAGACATCTAAAGAAACAAAAAACAGCTAAGTGCACTTTAGCAAATGTTTGACAGAGACAATATTGAGGTTATTCTCATTTTATGCATGAAAGAAATTAGTTGGAAAAAAAATACACAGCAAACAGACACTCAAAACAATACCCTGGTTTAGTGAACAATCAGGAAGACCACCAAAATTGTGTCCCTAGTATTAATCTTCACCAGTGTTATTGATTAAACTGCCAAAATCTGAGAAGAATATCATTAAACAAATCCTCTGAGAAATTATATCAGGTCTATACCAATTCTGAAATTCAAGAAACGGAATAACCCACACTTTGTGGCAAGTGATTCAGACAACAAATGCCCCACTGTGGCTCTGCGTAAGCACATGGGTTAGAGATTTGTGGATGGCTACTCCATCAAATACACTGAAATATCATGCCTTGATTTTGAGGGACTAGTACCCAGTGATATTTTCTTTTCTAAAGCCCCTATATCCTGATGGAAGAAGCTGAAAAGATTGGATAAACTTTTATTATAAAAGCTTAAGGCAAATGAAAAAAATGAGAAAGGAAGACTTTAAAAATATGATGAGAACTCCTACATCTAAGTAAATCAAGAAAAGCTATGAACATGTGGGAAAGTAATAAAAAGATCAGGAAAGGAACAACTGATATATAGTTGACAGGATGTGTGGAAGGCGTAAGTGCTTTGTGATTCAACTGGTAACGTCTCTCACAATCATAGCACAAATATGAAACCCGACGCAAATTTACTAAGGACGAGGTTTAGGGAAATAGGAGTGACCAGTTTATCCACCCAGCCATTGGAGCAGAACATATTGAGGAACCGTCATCAAGAATTGAGCAACCTTGCAATAGAGTACAACAGCAAGGACAAGAACTACCAAACTAAACAAAATGAGAACAATAATTCAACTTTTTTCAATGAATTTTAATCAATAAAAGGAAAAGATCTCAAGTAAAACTTTTGCAATGACTAAGGAATGTTTCTTTAGGGTATCCAGTAAAAACAGCCTAGACCAAGATGAAGAAAAACATATCTTATTGCATTTGTATGCTTAAATGAAAGGTGGATATTAACTATGAGTTATAGATGCCACTACACTCATGAGAAGGCATTGCACAATTATGGATCAGAAGATCTACAACTATTTTCTTTCAACTGAATATTCCATATTGGCAACAGAATCATTCAATGGCAGCTGAAGGTTACTCTATTGAATATGATAACACAGGAGTATAACAGTAAATTCCAGTAGTGAAACTACCCTGACCTCCACAAGCCAATCAACCAGAATCCCACGCATGCTTTGAGTGATATCTCGCTGTATTGTTTCCATGTAAGTAGAATTTGACCTTCTGACAAGCTACGTAAACAAAGTAGTCAGCCAGAAGCAAACGTCAGTATCTTTCAAAAACAAAGGAGAGAGGTGATGAAACTTTCATCTTCCTTTATTGTGATGAGTAGCACAAAAACCATGTCATGCTGCAATTGAAATGAGAATGGATGCTTCCACAAATACTTCTCAAGGACATTCTTGTGCAAATATGAGTGTTTTTGCTTTCTCATATAAAAAGATTATATCAGAAATATGAAATGGAAGTTGAAGAGTAAAGATAGTGAACTTTTTTCAGTATAAAGAGTGGTATACATGGCACAAACCTCTGCAACACGTAAATTGCTATAGATGTCAGCAGCATAGAGGCTACAGAGTTGAGGATCCTTGTGATCACAATCAATGTCTGTATAGTCTGGATCACTTGATATCATCCCACTTTCAATAAGGCTATGGTTCTCCACTAAAGATTTTAAAATTAGGTGTCAATACTTTTTCATGGAACTCACAAAGAAGAAAACTAGTGGAAAATATATTTTAAATAATTAGTTCTTTCTGATAGGGCTATATTGAACTTGAAGAGACCTTACACAGTCTCCAGTAACCCAAAATGCATTTGACATCCAAATGCACAGAAATATGTTGAAAGCTAAAGCCTAAGTTTACATCATCATATAATCCTATTTAGACACTCAGTTTTCTCAATATCATTTTGCTCTTCTGCACTCAATCTTCAGTGTATAATTTTCCTAAAGATCACTAGGTTGACATAGTGGCAGGCGCTATAAATTTTGTAAAGCTCACCATGTAATTCTAGTCCGTGTTAGCATAATCTGTTTTTCTCATTTTTTTTTCGGATAATTGAATTATTCTCCAAGTGTTATCACCCTGAAAAATA
The DNA here is from genome assembly GCA_948266635.1 of Cnidoscolus chayamansa. NCBI lineage: Eukaryota > Viridiplantae > Streptophyta > Magnoliopsida > Malpighiales > Euphorbiaceae > Cnidoscolus > Cnidoscolus chayamansa. The sequence goes on along the minus strand of CAOGCB011396043.1, from coordinate 3,489 downwards.
TGCTGCAACTAATTGACAGTATTAGGCATTTTGTAATGGATAAAAGAGAAAACAAGCCAAAATTGATTGCATAACTGCATCAAAGTAGATTTCATCCTCCACCTAACCATTTGAGCTCTTTATTTGATAGCTACTCCTGAGTTAGATAATTACACATAACAGGTATTTCACCACTATCATGATTTATTCATCTCATAAATATAATAAGTACAATGGAACAAACAAAAGAACATAAATTTAGAAAAGAATTCATAAATATGTCATTATCTTGAACCAGGATTGAGAACCTCACAACATAATGCGGTTCTTTTTTCTCCTTATTGCCATTCTACCCATGTTTGGAACATAGGTAGTAATTCATTGAGGTTGTCATATTTGAAGAGAAGTGTCAACTTAAAGAGAAGCAAACCTTTCTTCAGAGGACTGCTTGTTTGTGATGGCATTCGGGAACTTTGTTTTGGAAGCTGGTGATTACTTGTGCCAAACTCTCTTATGTTATTTAGCTGAGAGTGCAAATCTTTCTCAAAGTTAGTTGAACAAGTAGCTTCTGATTTAGGCTGTACTTCTATAGTTTCTTGAACATTTTTAGTCTTTAGGTTAGCTTGAACAATTGGTACATCTACAGAAAGTGTAGGAGCCACTTTGGCTGCATTAAGCTGACTCTTTTTTGCCTGTTTTCCATTCTTAGCCTGCTATCAACAAATTAAAGAACAAAATTTCAGATTCTTAGATAGTGGAAATGCAAGGGCATTTTATGATAGAGGAATGAGAGTAAAAATGAATTCTTGGAATAAAATGTAACTTTTACGGTATAAAGAAGATCAATATTATATTTAAAGAATCCTATATTACATTACAAAGTAGAGAATACTTCAAGAATTTGTGTTAATCTTTTGATCAGTCCATCTAATACATCTGTTGACATTCAAACTATTTAATGAAATTTAAGTAGACAAAACAGCCATATAAAAAGCTTATAAATGAATTTGTTTTTCTTTACAACATTCATGGTTGAAATTACCAGATCAAAATAGATACGATCAGTATAGATGAAGTACAGCACATGAACCTGATTTCTAGTTGCATTGAAGCAACTCCTATACGAATTCTCACAGCAAACATTTGTGACATCCTGAAGCACTGCTCTTCTCTTAGGCTTGTTGCAAGCATTATCAGGTGCAATGCTGTTGTTCTCATCCAAGGCTGCTCTTTTTGATTTTGCTCGTAAAATATGCTTCTGACCTTGTTGTGCAGATGCCCTGGGCATCCCACTAGATGCACGCAAGATAGCTGCCCGTGAACGTGTCATTCGACCATTAATATCTCCAAAATTAGCAGGAAGCATATTTTCCTTCTTCATATTTACAAGCCTTAGACAACAACAACACAAATCATTACACTCAATTTAGGTAAGCAACCTGCAAGAACATGATCAAATCAGCGCAAGCAATAAGAATATTACAATTGAAAAAAAATAATAAAAAACTCTTCATATGTATATGTTACGATATGAGACAAAGCAACATCACAGATATTCAAAAGAAGGGGTGGACATGAATTCTTCTAATGAAACACAGCAGAAAGAATAACCTTTCATACACTTTTTGTGAGAATTGAGCACATATATCAAATACGTTCCTTCCAGGAAATTACTATGTCTAGAAAAAACCTGCTGTTTTTGTGCATTTGTAGATTTAGTAACATTTCAGTTTAAATTGTGAACATATTTTTTTCTGTTCTTTTATCTTTTGGGCTAGGAAAACTATAATGCACAAAATATCATGAAAATTACTGGATCTTCACAGATCAACTTAAAATTAGATTCCCATTTTCGTAGACAAATATCCAGTGAAAATATCATCAATGACTCCAATGTCAAGGGTAAAGTTCATTTTGAAAATTCTATTGTACTCGAAAGCTTCGCTCTTCTTAAGAAAAATTTCCCCTTGACAAAAGGGCATCCAGAAACAAGTCTGAAACAAATTTGAAAATGTAAGTACCAAGACACAGAATCAGGAAAATTCACATACAAAGCATATAAACGGGAGACAAATTTTGCTGTAAAGATGAAAAAAACAGGGAAAACAATAACATTTTCCTTTAAGGTAGAATGAATTAAAATTTGAATAACGAAAACGGATTCCATACTTTAAGTTTTCCCACTTGTAGCCTCAAATGCGAAACAATTTCGAATTTACATTTATAAAAATAAAATTCTTGATATTAATTTCTTCTTTGCACTTGTATGCACGATGGCTGCTTCGAAAAACAATCAGAGGTTCTTTCTGGGTTCGAATAAACTTGGAAAAAATTTAATAAGAAAAAGCGAAATGCAAATTCTTTGACATTTCCACATACTCCAAGCAACGACACAAGACATATCCCATAAAGTAACCAGCATAACTGCACCACAAAACCCATCTTCTTCAAAACCACATGTCCAAGACATTTAAATACCCCATAAACAAAAAAAGAAATCGATCTATAGACACAAAATATAAAGAACAGAAACACAAAAGCAGATAAAAGATGCACACGTTCAACCGTGCACATACATACAAGGAAGAACGTGCATATACAAGATTCAAATGAACCTGAATCTGTCTTCTAAACTTCGCAGTGCAGAGACTGAGAGAGCTTAGAGAAAGAGAGGAAAGAAGTGCTGCTGTTTCAAAGAGAGGCAGAGAGAGGGACTCACAAATGGGAGAGAGAGACAGAGAAAAAGAGAGAGAGTGAGCGGGATAGCGTTGGGGTTTAAAACCAGAGGAAAAAGAAAAATTCTGAAATATTATTTTTTTTAAGTATAAAAATACTTTAATGTAAAAATTAAAAAAAGACGACGTTGACCGTTTGACTAATTAGTAGTGTTAATTTTGAATTAATTGATATTTAGGTTTGCTTTTTTCACGCCAGAGAGTAATGGAATCTGAGATCTAGATCATTTGGCTCGTGAAGATTACGGTCTTACCCCTTCTAGTGGTTGACTCATTGGTTATTTGTCTGAAACTTGGAGGACAATTTAGTAATTTCAATTTTCAGATTATATTGGTTTCAATGAAATAGTGAATGTGTTAATGTAATAGCCTTTTCCATTAACTTGTTTTATTACCTTTTCACTATAAATACCTAATTATATTATTTTTTTTACTAATTAATTTGGATATATTAATATAAAAATACAATTTTAAAATTATTACAAAAATTAAATTGAATTAATTCAATAAATAAAAGATTTATTCGAAATACGATTTTAAAAATAAATTTAAATTTATATATATATATATATATATATAATTTATTAAATAATTATTTGGAGGAAAATAAAGAGAAGAAAGTGAAAGGAGAAGGTGCAATGGTTTGAAATTTTTTAAAATCAAACTTAACAAACTTTGATTTGAAATCCAACGGTTAATTATTATTATTACAATTAACACGTGATCTTGCAGCTTTAAATGCATGTTAATTATTTAATAGATGAGCTGGACCCCA
>CAOGCB011394146.1:0-11429 GCA_948266635.1 Cnidoscolus chayamansa | reverse complement strand
GTAATTTATTTTAAAAAATTAATTAATAATATTGCTAGTGGTCACCTAAATTTTGAAAATAGCTTTTTTAATTCACTTAAATGCTTTTCCGACTTTGTAAGAGCCATGAATGTAAATTTTGGGTATGCAGGTTAAGGCCTAGAGCTGTGCATGATTTTCTCGAGCGATAAATTATATTGAATCAAACCGGAATAAAAAAATTGAAGGTTTTTCGAATCGTCAGGGGGGCACGTGCCAGGGTTGGCCCCCCCTTGTGTCCGCCCCTGACTGTAATCACTAGTTCACATTTCATGCATTTCCACCTTTACCATATCAGAATATGGGCAGTGCCACAATGTTTCTCATACTTCTCACAACAACTCTTTTTTTGCTGCTTAACTCTTCTGAGCGTTTCTCACCATCGACATCGCATCTCGTTGTCTTCATCCTACATCTCTCACCACCACTACCATCTTTCTTCCTCTCTCCCTGTTACTTTTTTCACCATCCCTTAAAAATTGAAGCCTCCCACTAATTCCACACCTAGACCGCCTCTTTCATTATACTGAAATCTCTTCACACCTACCCCGGAACCCCCTACCCATAGCCTGATTGGTAAATTAAGTTAGAGTTCGTGGCAGGCGTAAATTTGCATGAGGATTTTGTAGATGCTGTCGTTGCTTGCTTAGCATTCGATCGTGAAAGGCATGATCTTTTAAGATTGGTTATAACTATTATTGTAAGTCCCAAAACCTAAGTCTAAGAGGCAGTGAATTAGATTTTATTAACACTTTTTCCAGAAATTTATTCTTGCTCAAAACTAAAGAAGTTACTGTAGTTGAAATAGAGATGTGTAAAGCTAGAAGTTCTATAATCAATATTCAGATTGTACTTAACCTAGACACTTCTCATTTTTGAAACTTAGACTAAAGGCTTAGATCAACTGAAGTACAATTACAATTAAGGTATATCAGATAAAATCTTAGTCAATTAAATAAAGCATAAATATAAATATAAAAGAGGTGAAGGGAAGAAGATAGAAACTCTTGGATTTTATAGTGGTTCGACCTTTTTGCCTACATCCACTCTTTCAAAACTTCCCTTTGAGTTGTACCTCCATTGTTGACTCTTTTGAGTGGGCAAGAAACAAGTCTTTACAATTTTTTTTTAAGTTTTGCAAGGCTCTTGTAACATTCTCAAATTTTCTAAGGATCTTATAACCTTCTCCCAAATTTTCAAAGGTTCTTGCAATCTTCTTCCAAGTTTTCAAAGGCTTTTGTAATTTTATAGAAATGTTTCTCACCAGATACTCAAAATACAAGATAACCCAAGCTTGCAATCAACTTAAATAGGTTTTGATGGATGAAAGAAATTAACTCTTATTTTTTTCTTATTACAATTGAAGCTATAAAGAAAGAGAAGAGTTTGATTTGTCAAAGATGCTCAATCAATGCTCAAGTGAAGAAAAGCTTTAATGGAATAAGTTCTCTCAAGTTGTAAATGTTTTTCTTCAGTATAAATGAGATACTTTAACTCAATATATATGTTTCTAATGTAAATAGCCATTTGGAGAAGATCTGGGTAGGTTTGACACATATTTCAGTAAAAACTAGCCGTTATTTTTAGACTCTAGTGCAGAGTTGAGTTTAAAACCTGGGATCGTGAAAATAGAAGTTATACTTTTGAAAGTCTATGTTCTATTTTCAACTCCGTGATTATATTTTCTTCAAAGTTTGAAATCAATTTCTGAAAGTAATTTATATCATATGAATATGCATGTATATGATTTAACACGTTTGGCAATTCACACTCTTATACTTATTTTTACAAGAATTCTAAAATTACCTAATGCTCAAAAAACTTCAAATTCTTGGTGTTTCAAGTTCTCTTGTGTTATGTTTGATCATTCCTTCATTTGCAATTTTTTAATATCAACCTGTAATCATTTACTTCATAGAATTCCAACAAAGTGTATTTCTTTTAAAAGTAAAGATAATTTTCATAAGTTTTGAAATTACCAAAATATGCTCATTTGAGCTCATGGGGTCAATAATCTCCCCCTTTTTTATGATGACAAAACTATAGAAAATCTCAAATAAGCTGAACCAATATGTAAAAGAAATAAATTTAAGATATTCTAAAACTCCCCTTGATTTTTTTTTTTGCATTTCCTATTGATTATGTCAATATGGTCATCAAACTCCCCCTGAGTTTGTGCTTTTCATGTGTATCATACATATATGTATATCAAAAAGTATGCATGTATGTATTATTCATAAAACTCCCCTAAGTTTGTGTATCAATGATATTTCAACTATGTATGATGAAGCTCCCTCTTAGTTATTGCATGAAATTTCAACTGAATATATGCTAAGTATCCAAATTTGAATATTTCCAAAATGAGAGTTCACTAAGTAGTTTATCTATTACTGTTAGTATCATCTTTAGTCAAAATAGAAAGTAAAAACAGCTAAAACATTTCAAAGTAGAGTATTGCTTTCTCCCCTTTTTATCATCAGTAAATAAGGAAAAGATTACCAATATTTTGAAAATTTCGAGCTCTTAGGTGAAAGATGTTTTGGTTGACAATCTTTGCCTTTTTCTGGTAGCTAGAGGTCTATCAGTCTTCACAACCACTTTCTTTTTGCAAATTTCTATCCTTGAAGGGTGTGGCCATGGAAGGAGAAGCATCAGGAAATGGTGGATTAACAATGTGAAGTATGACATTCTCCTTTGAGCTGTATTCCTTAATTCCTACCCTTGTAATGTTGTTGAAATGTCCCTGCACAACAATTTTAGAAGGAGGATTAAGTGAACAACCTATAGGTGTGTTTGGAGTTTCAACTTCAGTTGCTAATCCTTGATCTTCAGCAAGTGATTCCAAATGTTGAGCTATATTTTTTTGTTTTGCAAATTTGGCACTATCTGCTGCTTGAGATTAGTGAGATTGATCATGGTTAGCATCCTTGAAGTTGCATATTTTTGTTCCATAGTTTGAAACCATGAACACTTCAACAATGGTCTCTATGTCTATCGTGCAAGTCCTATGACCCAATTTCATAGAAAAAAAGATTTTTTTATCTTTAGAGATCATCATGCTATCATATAAATTTTGAACTAAATCAGCATATACAAGTCCCTTAAATGACATGAATCTCATTTAGCCTTGAAATTCCACTAATTTCCTAAAAATCTTTTATGACATTACTTCTATCAATGAGCATATTTCACTTCCTTTATTGAGTATCTTAAAAAATTTAAGCAATCTCATCCCCAATTACCTAATTATTTGCCCATTCAAAACAAATATCAACTTATAAAAAAAATATTGAATCAATCTCTCATAAAAATAAACATTTAAAACTATAAACTCACTTTAAGCTTGAAAATGTAAAAAGAATTCAGATTGAAACCAAGAAGATTGTAAACTAACAATTTTGTGCATATATAGTCATGAACAACTTCAAAATGATTAATTCAATTACCTCATGCGTCTCGTTCTCTTTTTGTTCCCCTTCTCTCCATCTCTTTCGAAACTTCAAATTTCTTTGCTAACCGTTCATCCATCTTCAAAATAGATTCTTTTTCCACTATTGAGTCATTTTCTTAGTTTTTGAAGTTTTAGATAAATATATTTCACCTATGGAGATAATTAAAAGAACCATAAATTTTTGAAGAAAATTTAAAATTTGAAGAATTAAATCTCTTGGTGATGGAGAAATAAAAATATGAAAGGGATGAAATTTGTGACTGAGATTTTACTTTTGAAGTAAAAATGAATAATTTTAATGAGAGAAATAATATATTTTCAAAGGTTGAGATGAAATTTCAAAGAAATGGAAATATATTTTTCTTTTTAAAAAATATAATAGAAATGTAAATGAAAATGGAGGTGAGTGAGCTTCTCATTTTTGAAATGTCAAAGAGATGGTGTGACCTTTAGAAAACAAGACATTTAATGTCTAGAAGGAAATATGCATTTGACTTGACAAAAGGTGAATGAAAATATGCAGAAAAATGTAGTAGAAAATAAGTTGAATGTTCTAATTTCAAAATTCTGGAAATAAATAGAGTTTTGAAAATAAACACAGTTAATCTCATTTAAGAACATTGTTATTATTTTTGTAGAAAATCTGAAAATAAATACAAAGTTTTAAATGGCTCAACATGAATTTCTTTTGTTTAATCCAATTCAAATTATTCCAGAAAATTTGTTTTAGAAGCCCATCAATATACATACATTTCATTTTTCTCAAGCATCATATTTGCATAAAATAGAACCATAAAATAATTTCTTTCATCAATTTTCAACAAACTCATCTCACTTTAGCAACAATAATATATTATTCTTGTATAAAATAAAATTCATTTCACACTTTGAGAACTTAAATGTCCTAAAATTTCAACATACAAGATAAAAAGAAATTATGAGAGAAATGATATTTACCTTGGTGAAGATGAATATTAGTGAACCAAAAGAAATCTTCACAAATAATAAGCTTCGATTTTAAAGAATGCAAAGACCTACTTTTCATGTGTTAACCGAAGAGAAAATGAAAGAATGTGTGAGAAACCTCAAGAGATTTTAAGATTTTTTCTTTGTAGGTAACCATCAGTGGGCATTCAAATGGTTTTACAACTTAAAAATAGGATTAAAATGGTGGTCATTAAGATTTTTATTACAAAAATAACAGATAGTTTGAGAGAAAGACATGCCAAAATAGAGAAGCGGAGAGAAAAAACACAGTACGGTGAGGAAGGAGAAGGGGTGAGATGGTTTAAAAAAAAAAAAATTAAAGTCAATTTCCTTTGCTTGCCCCTTATTAAATGCTAGTAGAAAAAGTAACTAAAATGGCTGACATAGAGAGAAGGGGTTCGGCAGAAAGAAACAAGGTGTCCTCTGTAAGACCCTGATTTGACGATTGCCATTACCAACTGATAAGATTATATTTTACTTATATTTTCTTTTAAGATTTGTGTTAAATTTATATTAATATCATAAGAATATATAAGGAATTGGTACTTAAATGATGTTTATTGTGAAAACTCAAGATTTGAAGACCTAAAAGCAGAAAACAAAAGAAGGCCGCCATCCTTCTTTCAAAGAGGAAAAGAAGGCTGGTAACCTTCTTTCAAAGGCAAAAAGAAGGCCAGCAACCTTCTTTCAATGGGGAAAAGAAGGCTGCCAACCTTCTTTCAAAGAAGAAAATAAGGTCGCCAGCCTTGAGATAACTGTGATTCGGACTACATTCAAAGTCGCCAGTTTTGAAGCTAGCCTTGATTGAATCTTCTATCTCCAGACGGAAATCAAATCCGATCTTGAGATATTTGCTTAATACATCAGATTCTTCTCTCTCCTCCCTGGACTCTATAAAAGGCATTGTTGTGAGCCTTGGATTTCATTCATTATTGTAGAGAATTATTTCATTCTCCCATTTTTTCAATTCTCTTCTTCTTGTAATATTTTAGTTTTCTCTTCAGAATTTCTTCAGAAATTTATTTTTTGTTCATTCTTATTTCATCATAAATTAAAAGAAATTAATAATAACGATTGGGATTTCGTTGTTTAATTTAGAGAAGATTTCAACATTTATTTCATTTCAATTATTTCCTTTATGCAACTCTTATTTTCTGGTATGTATCCCATTTTTCCTGCATATTTCAAATATCTTTTTATGTTGAGCATCATTATGCTCTAAATTTTTTGGTAGGAAATAAGATGAAGCCCTAATTAACTAAAATGATTATTGGGTTCATGCTATGAATATTTCATTATGTGGAGTTTTTTATATGGGGATTTCTAATATAAATTGGATTCGACAATTGAATTCAGTTTATAGAGATCCAAATGACCCGACAAGGAAATCGAGATTTGTTAGGAACTCTTGGATAATATTTAATAATTTATGTAGGAGTAGTGTTATTTAATTTTGTTAAGATTTGACATTAGTGTTTATTCAAAATTGTTAATTAATTTTTCACCAAGGGATTGGGAGAATTTATTTTAATCACATTAAACAGTTGTTTAATTGAGAAATTAATGATTGTAATGTTAAATCCTCATTTACTTTAATTAGCGGGAGCTATTATCTTAAATTGGGGTTTTTAAACTTTAAGTTGAAAAGATTTGAAGTTTGTCAAATTCTTATGAAAATTCCATATAGCTACTATAACATGAACACATTGATTAGGACAATTAGGGTGAATTCTATTTTTTCCACATTCTCTTTATTAATTTTTAATTCTCCTTTTGCATATTCAATACTATTCCATATAATTCTATCATCATATATTATTATCTAAATAATAATAAAATTTGATACATGCCTAGTAATTAATTAATCATTGAGGTTTGACACTCTTTGTCCCACTATATTACTTGATCGTATCTGGTACACTTGCCAATAGGTATTCACGCTTTATTCCTTTATTTGGCATATCTTTTTGCAAGGATTAAGTTTTTGGCGCCATTGCCAGGGATTAATTAATATTAGACCACTGTCAATTTTATTGTTAATTTAGGTGCAATTTATTTTTATTTTTATTTTATTTTTTGTGATTGTTTCTTGTTCTCGTTGCAGGTGTTTTATGCGCCAAGGTAGAAGTGTTGACCTTCTACCAATTAATCTTGAAATAGAACGCACCTAGCGACAACTCAGAAGAGAGCAAAGAGAAATGAAAGAAATTAAAATGCAGAAGAGAACAACAATGGTACTAAGGGTAATGGTAGATCACTTCAGGAGTATACAATGCCAATTATTTTAGGTCCTGCAATCAGAAGGTCTACCATTCAGGCAAATAATTTTGAATTAAAACTGGCACTTATTCAGATGGTTTAATCAAATCAATTTGGAGGATACCCAAATGAGAGTCTTGATGAGCATATTGCAATTTTTATTCAATATTGTAATACAATGAAAATAAATAATGTATTTGATGATGTTATTATTTTGCAACTTTTCCATTTTCACTTAGAGATAAAGCTAGAGCTTGGTTTAATTCGCTGCCATAAAATTCTATAACCACTTGGGCTGATCTCTCATCTATATTTCTCAGGAGATTTTCCCACCAGCTAGGACTGCAAGGTTAAGAAACGACTTCACTAACTTCACCAAGTTTAGTGATGAATCACTATACGAAACTTGGGAAAGATTCAAAGAGGCAATTAGAAGATGCCCCCATCATGGATCGCTAGACAACCTCCTAATTGAGATATTTTATCTCAATCTGGATGAGATATTAAGGTGTTTGGTAGATGCTACTTCAGTAGGTTCACTAATGAGTAAGACTTATGGGGAGGCGAGTGCTTTGATTGATGAAATGGCCTCCAATGCACACAATTGGCATAGTAAACGAAGTAAGTCTAAAGTGGCATCTGTTAATGACATGGACAATTTGACAGCATAGATCTTAGCTCTTACAGCCCAAGTAAGTAAACTCACCTCTACACCTTTTAATGCTAATCAAATTTCGTATTGTGAATCATGTTCAACTCTATAATGTTCATATGAAAATCCATCCACTTCAACTCATGGAGGGCAAGCAAATTTTGGCAACAATATCCAAAAAGGTAATTAAGGACCTTACTCAAACACCTATAATCCAGGATGGTGTAACCATCTAAATCTCTCTTGGAGAAATGATAACAATGCACTTAAACCACCTAGATTTCAAAAATAAGGTCCTAATCAAAATACCTTCCATCAACAAGGTCATCATCCGAATACCTCTTCGCAACCAGGTCAGTAAAAAATGGAAGAATTAATGTTGAGTTATATGAAAAAAACCGACACAATATTGCAGAATCAATAGGCAACCATCAGGAATCTTGAGAATCAGATTAGTCAGATGTCTCAACAGTTAAGTAATAAACCATCTGGGTCTTTACCTAGCAATACTAAGCAAAATCCTATGGGTGTAAATGCTATAATGTTGAGAAGTGGTAAGGAATTGGTTGATAAATCTTTGGTTGATAACCCAAAAAATGATAATGGGAAATGAAAGGAAGAGGAACCAAAGCAAGTTTCACCAAAAGTGAAACCATATGTTCCTCCTGTTCCTTTCCCATTAAGGTTGAAGCAGCAGTAATTGGATTCACAATTTGCTAAATTTTTAGAAATTTTTAAGAAATTGCATATTAACATTCCTTTTGCAGAGGCACTTCAGCAAATGCCTTCATATGCTAGATTCATGGAAGAATTGCTCACCAAGAAGAGAAAGATAGATGGGGATGAACCTGTGATGCTTACAGGGGAGTGTTCCATGATCCTATAGAAGAATTCACCCAACCTGCTAAGGAAACAAAGAGATTAGGGGAGTTTTATTGTTCCTTGCACTATTGGTAATTTTCATTTTGATAAAGTCCTTGTAGACTCTGGTGCAAGTATAAATTTAATGCCTCTATCCATTTTTAGGAAACTAGGACTTGGGGAATGCAAGAAAACTCATCTCACTCTACAACTTGTTGATAAAAGTGTCAAATACGCAAAGGGTATAGTGGATAATGTCTTAGTAAAAGTGGACAAATTCATATTTTCAGTCGACTTTATAGTCTTGGAAATGGAAGAAGACAAAGAGGTGCCCTTGATCTTGGGGAGGCATTTTCTTGCAATAGGTAAGGCATTGATCGAATGTGGAACAAGGTAAGCTCATGTTGAGAGTTATGGGTGCGAAAGTGACTTTTAACATTTATGAGGCTATGAGAAAGTTTTATAACTGTGATTCTTGTTGCACAATTGATATTATTGATGAGTTTACCTATAAGAATATTGAAGAGAACGCATGTATGGAGACTATGGAGTCCATGCTCGAAGATTTGGATAAAAGGACTGAAGGCCGGCTTAAGGTCGCCTCTAGGCGGGCGGTCTTAAAAGAAGGCCGGCTCAAGGCTGCCTCTGAGCCGCCAGCCTTGAAAGAAGGCCAGCCAAAAACCAATTGAAAGCTGGCGGCCTTGATTGAAGCAAGAGAGAAGAAGCTAGTTCCATCATTAACACAGCCCCTGGTACTTAGGCAAAAGAAAGGTAACTCATTTCATGCAAGTAGAACCTTGAATGATGCCTAAAGGAATTATGCTACAACTGAACAGGAAAAATCGGGCTAAGCGACTATAAACTAAGCGATACATGGGAGGCAGCCAATGCTTCAAAAATATATGTATATATAAAAAAAAGAGAAACTGAAAATATAAAAAAAGGAAAAAAGGCAAGAGTTCAAATTCAAGGCGTACAGACACTCTAAGGATGATAGATGTTATGGAGCAATTTTCTTACTAAAAACTTGACACCAGGGAAGCATCAATTTTTGGCATTTATCTTCTTTTCATTATTTCTTTGTGCTATTCTAGGAACAATGAGGACATTGTTAATTTTAAGTACGGGGAAGAGATTATAAATGTAGAACTATGTTTTTATTATACATCAGTGAAATTTTGAAATTGACTTAGATTAGTGCCCCACTCACCAACTGTTATGATTAACTTACATAGTTGGAACCTAATAGTGAAATCTCTAGAGAGTAAGTTTACCCTATGTTTAGCCTTTGAATTTGAGATTTGAAAAAAAAAATCTAGTCTTTAAATTAAAAATAACAAGCAGGTTTACTTCATGGAACAATTGGTTGGGATAATTTTTCTTGAAATTTCTTTGAGAATATTTTAACACTTAGTGAAAGAGGTAGAAGAAATTTTACTTAGTAATCCCTTATAAAAATAGTCTTAGCTATTATCATTCAATTATCTAAAAAGAAAAAGAAAAAGAAAAAGAAAAAGAAAAAGAAAAAGGAAAAGGAAAAGAAAAAGAAAAAGAAAAAGAAAAAGAAAAAGAAAGTGGCAATCAAAACCTTGACTCCAATGACTCAGGTAAGTGAGTTAAGAGTATCCAAACTTGAATATTAGTATGAGGGAGAGTTCGTAGGAGTCCTTTTAGAACCTGGTCACTTAGGTGATGAGTCGACTCAATGAACTCACAATAACGAGAAGGGTGGAAAAGCAAATAAGAAAGAAAATGTTGAATGATAAGTAAAATAAGGACTAAATTGAAGAGGGAGAAATTCTAGGAAAAAAATAAATACCATGTACTTTCCCTTATAAAAATAGTCTTAGCTATTATCATTCAATTATCTAAAAAGAAAAAGAAAAAGAAAAAGAAAAAGAAAAAGAAAAAGAAAAAGAAAAAAAAAAGAAAAAGGAAAAGAAAAAGGAAAAGAAAAAGAATAAGAAAAAGAAAAAGAAAAAGAAAAAGAAAAAGAAAAAGAAAGTGGCAATGAAAACCTTGACTCCAATGACTCAAGTAAGTGAGTTAAGAGTATCCAAACTTGAATGTTAGTGTGAGGAAGAGTTCATAGGGGTCCTTTTGGAACCTGGTCACTTAGATGATGAGCCGACTCAATGAACTCACAATAACGAGAAGGGCGGAAAAGCAAATAAGAAAGAAATGTTGAATGATAAGTGAAATAAGGACTAAATTGAAGAGGGAGAAATTGTCACAACCCCTATGACATGCCTCCCACAGAATAAATAGTGATTTCATACTTTCTCTACAGAGAAATCACCACTCATCCTGTAAGGGATAAGTTTGCATCACAGCTCCTTAAAAACCTGTGTAAATTTTTCGCATTTCAAATAATTTAAAACTAGAATTATCCATTCAATCAAAAACCATTTTCAACATCATCATTCATTTCAAAACAAAATCATGAAATGATAAATCCATCATTACACACTTTCCAAAAGTATTTACCCAAAATAAAAGTATTAATACAATCAACATGCAAATTTACTTAATTACAATACTGCCTCTATTCACATGATAATTACAAAATTATAAAGTATATGCATTACAAAAATCCTTGGAATACATCCACATTTACAAATACTACCTCTGTAAACTTTATCTTCAACTCACTGCTTGCCCTGATTCCCTTTGCTACTTTCACCTACGTTTATCAGAGATAAACGCTGAGTATATAACTCAGTAAGCTATAATCACATTCATAAGATATACAACAATGTCATTACTAATATACATATTCACAATATGTATTTCCTGTACCAATAGCATCATAAATCATTGTCTCAACCAATATAATCAGAAATCATACCAATTCATACACATACCATCTTAATGATTCAATAATGCAATGTCACAAAAAAATGTAAATGCATCTCATGCTATGCATTCTCCATGCTTCTTTTCATCAACCATCTCATTTCATGTTCAATTGGTGCACCATGGTGTCTTCTCAATATCATTGTATACAGTGTGAGTCACCTCTTTCCCTTCTTGGTTCTTCTCACTACATATACACATTTATCCATATTATAGGTCACATCTTCCTCTTCTTGGTTCTTCCCAATTTATAAATATATGGGTCACCTCTTCCTCTTCTTGGTTCTTCCCATTATCATGTATGATATGCTTCATGGCATTCATATTCTCATATACACAACTCAA
>CAOGCB011394024.1:0-12212 GCA_948266635.1 Cnidoscolus chayamansa | reverse complement strand
CATGAAAATATAAATGATTAAATATATATATATATATATATATATATATATATATATATTTAGTGTGTACATAAATAAATAAAATTTAAAATAGGACTAAATTAAATTATGAATTAATTCACATAAATTCTAGAAAATTTTAATGGGAAAAATTAAATGAATCAAGGCTTGAAAATAAAATGAACCAAGATAGGAAGTTGGGTTGGACCAAAGGAAGATGGGTTGGACTAAGGGAAATTAGATCGGACCAAACCCATGAAAAAAAAATTAGGCCAAAGCCCATGATGAAGGGCTGGCCATTGCAAGAAAAATTGGGCTTAAAATTCAGCCCAAA
This sequence comes from Cnidoscolus chayamansa, assembly GCA_948266635.1. Taxonomy (NCBI): domain Eukaryota; kingdom Viridiplantae; phylum Streptophyta; class Magnoliopsida; order Malpighiales; family Euphorbiaceae; genus Cnidoscolus; species Cnidoscolus chayamansa. Next base: position 11,878 of record CAOGCB011394024.1, on the reverse strand, counting down.
ACCTGAATAAAAAAATAGCCCAGTCCAAGGAAGAATAAGTTGATATATAAGTAAAGAAATTTAGAGAAATTAGCTCATTTGTGAGAAATTTTCCAGCAGCTCCTCTTCTCCTCTTTCCTTCTCCTTTCCAGCCAAAACTCCACCCATCAAACCCAGATTTTCTTTTTCTTTTCCCCTCAAAGCTCTCATGCATGTCTCCCTCTTTAAAACTCCAAGTAAATAGACCAAGAAGGAAAGATATATTCATCATTTGGTGAGCAAAAGGGAGAGGTAGCCACCCACATTCAAGTGACCCAAAACTCCTCCTTCTTCCATCTTCTTAAGCTCAACTTGTGAGCTAGTTCGAGAAGAGTAGAATCGCCACTTTTGAAGTAAAAGAAGCTCAAGGAAAGTATAGTAATCTCTATCCTAAAAATGAGTGAAATTTCCTCTTCTTTGATCATCATGTATGCCATGATCTAAAACTTCTTTTTGTAGTTTTAATGTCTTTCCACCAAAGGGAAATCAAGGCTATTCAAATACCATTTGGATAGCATTTTAATAAGGAAACCAAGGCCTAAAGGACCCCAAAACAAAGAGGAAAAATCAACTCTACAAGAGGTTATGTTTTATACATAAAATAATGAAATGCATGTTGTATTTGGTTTATAATGGCAACTGTATTTTATGTAGAGAAAGTAAATGTAATTAGATGGAAATGATTGTATATTAACCATATATATGTGTGGATGAATGGATGGAAAAATGGAGGATTAAATCCTCATGAAAAAGAACCAAATAATAATCCTAAAACAAGGTGACCAATGGTGAAGATGAGAAGGACCAAAATGCACTTTAAATCATTTTTGTAACTGAAAATGAAAAATTTATTTTGGATAGAATGTATAAATTAAATATGGACATGGATAATGGACTTGTGGGCAAAAATTACTTGAAAAAAAAAACTTGGTACACAAGGACCAAAACTGAAATTTTACTTAAAAGACTAAAATGGACCATTTGAGAAAGAACCATGAACCAAAATAAAATTTTCCATAAGAACTAAATTAGGACAGTAGGTCTGAAAATTTTCTAGGTTGAATTCATATAAATAAAATGTGAAAATTAGCCTAAATAAAAATCGGGAAGAAATAGAGACTAAAATGAAAAATTGTAGAAATTTAGGACCAAATTGTAAATTGCCTTAAGAGCTCAATTCTAAATACTGAGTAGTAAATTGGACAGAAATTTGAGTAGGTATTAAAAATAAAATATTTTTTATAGATAAAAATGAAAATATGGACCAAAGTGACTAAATCATAAAGAACTTAGGACCAAGTTGTAATTTACCACAAGGGCCAATTTTAAAATTCTGAGTAGAGATTTAGACATGAAATGTTGGACATAAATCATACCTAAATTATTGAAATTTATGGATAAAAATTTAAATGACAAAAAAATAAAAATAAAAAATTTAACTAAGTTATATAATATTGGAAATTTACCTAGAAAATTAATAAGTAAAATTTTCTAGAAATATTAAAGTGATCAAATAAGAAATATCATCTATATTTCAAAATAAGAAAAGAAAGTGGTAAAAATAAAATGTATGATTGAGTCTTAAAATTTCATAAAGGAATAAAGAAAATATATATTATTGATATAATAACATTTATACTCTAAAATTAAGTGATGAAATACTTCCAAGATGAAATAAATCTAAGGAAATGTGATTTATTGTGTTAGAAAACGAGATTAGTATATAACTATGGTATGCCATTGATCCGCAGATTTGCAATATGGGATACCAGTGATACGGTGAGGTACCCTGATGGGCGGGTGTACAGTGAGGTACCCGAAGTGGTTTAAACTTGATGCACTTACCGCAACGATTGATGGTCTAATCAACTGAGTGGCTTCGACCCAAACGTATGTGATTCAGTGTCTTCAGTCCAAACATATTTGACTGAGCGACTGCGGCCTAAATGTGTTCTATGACTGATGACCGTATCTGCATAAGATTCTTAGACTAACTATGAAATGAAATAAATGTGAAAAGAAATAAATTGTGTATAGAATTATGAATTGAGAATAATTAATTATACGATTGAGACCTTACTGAAAATATTATTATAACTTGATGGAATAGTGCATATAAATTATTGATGAATAAATCAAAATGGAAACTAGTTACATTGAACATTATTTTATTGTTATTATTTATACCTACTAAGCAAAAATACTCAGCGTGTTGGTTTTTGCTACATGCAGGTACCAGTCCTCGGAGGCCATGAGTTGCTGAGGCCGTATAGACAAAAGTGCAAGCATCGTAATGTATGTAATTATTTTGTAACATTTTAGCATGTACTAGGAATTTTATTTGAGATGTAATTAATGTAAATAATGCAAATTTATATTTTCGGTCTATAAATATCAGAACATTAATATTAAGTGAATTTATTTTGTTATCATTATTTTATATGCTTGCTCATATTTTAATACGACTTAAAAAAAATTAAGAAGAAAGGTAGCGTCGCCTGTCGAAATCTTTGGGTCTCGGCGGGAGGGATGCTACATGGTTAAATTCACACTCTGATGCAAGAAGGCAAAGGAGTAGTACAGAGTCTACATTGAGCCCATGGTAGATCAGATGACTTGAGATCAATTTTTTGTAGAGTTTACAGAGTGGGCATTCCTAGCAGTTTAAGAGAAATGAAGATGTTTGAGTTTGAGCAACTTCGGCAAACTGATGAGATAAGTGTGGATGAGTACGCAGACCGATTCACCGATCTACTACAGTATATTGGCCAAGCATATGACACAGAGAGGAAGAAAGCTAGAAGGTATACCATGAGACTTCACAATAGAGACTCGTCACTAATCATGGCAGCAGAGAGAAGGAGTTTTCATGCCATAGTGGATGTTGCCAGAAAGATAAAGGCGAGTACGATTATTGGGGGAGTAGTATCACCTCGATTGGCATGCCAGGTGTTGGATACGTATGCCTTAGAGTCAATATGTAATAAGGTTTATTTTTGTGAATATTGATTTACTAATAACACAATTATTACAAGTCTTTATTATTGGTGCATTTGTTTAATTACATCTGCTTGATTATTGATGGCTTTGCCAAAGTAGCAAATTTGATTCTATTATTTTGTGTGATTGTGTGTGTTTTTTTTATGTTTTATATCTTTCTTGTAGTTTTGGGTTAGAAAAATTGCAGGTATTAAGTCAGACTTTGGAATGAGAAAATCCTAACAAAAAGAGGATTGGAAATGTAAAATTGGGGCTGAGTATTCAAACCAGGAGAAAGTCGTGAGCGCGATGAAAGGCTTCACGGTCGCGATGCATGCCTAAAATGAGATACTAACTTTAGCGTTCAAGTCACGAGCACGACTTCAATTGCACGATCGCGACACGACATTCAGAAATGGTAGAATTGAAAGCTGATCGAAGAGACATGTTGGTTCAACGAGTTTGTTCAGTGGTAGTTGATTAAAACCGGTAAAAACCACCCCAACTTGTCAACCAACTGCATCTTAAACTTCCCACACCAAGTTCTCTATAAATATCCATCTAAGGAAGCAAAAAGGGGAGAGGAGTGACTGCAGAAACTCAACAATATTATTTTCCAGAATAGGCGAGAACCATTCTTGTGATCAAGTCAAGCAACAAATGAGAAGATTCCTTGAGAGGTGTGATGCCCTCCAAGGGTTTGTTTCTAATCTTCTTCTTATTCTTTAAGATCTTTTGTTTATTATACTTCATCTTTTTTAATCAAACCAAGCATTGTATGGATGTGGATTTTATGGAATGAAAGTTTCTTAAAGTTATGTTATTGACTCTTGGATTTACTTATTAATGGAAAAGTTTGTTCTCAGAAGGAAATAAAACCTTCCATATCAGTAAGATAACATTTATTTTAGGCATGATAAGGCTTGAAATAAAGTGCATGAAATATCACTACCTTATATTTACAAAGAATTAATACTAACTTGTTGTACTAATCAAAAGACAAGGTTTTAGATTGATATCTTGTTGAAATAAGGAATTGAATAAATCTAGAGATAGATGTAGTATATGACTTTGACTCATACCGAGAGGTTGGTTAGAATTATTCGAATGCATTTAAGAAAGTTGAGTTCCTAAAACCCGAGTTTTGATTAGGAGAAAGAATTTAAAAGGCATGATCCAATCTTTAATTGAGTTGCCGAATTTCTGAAAATAAACTAGGTTAATAGTTACTATTAAAAATTCTTATTAGGATTAGAAAATTAATTATGAATTATCGTATTATTGCAAACATGACATGAAAATGAGTAATAGGTGGACCTAACCCATTCCTTGTGGGAACAAATTTATTATTACTACATTGCGATCCGTATACTTGCGGGTAAAATAAGGCAACAATTATTATCTTTACAATATCTTAAACTGATAATAAAGTCTTTGGCATCCTATGACACAGTGTAGAGAAAATCATGAAGAGTTCATGATGTGAGATTCTTATTACACGCAAATGTATTGATACCAAAACTATCCCTAATCATAGCAATAATGAGATGGGACATCATCGACGCGGATAAACTGGCACATTTTATACTACTTGACTAGGTCAAGCAACAATTTTCATTATTGTAAGCATGGCGATGTTCATAGTTAACATATGGATGCTTATTTTAGAAACAAGTACATTGGAGACCCGACAATGCGATATTCATCTTTATCATGAAAGACTCACATCATGTCGGTTGTGCATTATCCTTAGACTTGAGATCATCAAGGATACCTTAAATGTAAAAGCTATACTTTTACTCAAAGGCTTGATACTTTGTAAGTATGAAGTATCCGTAAATAAGAGATTGGGTACAATGAAATTATTTGAAGGAAACTGAGTGGTCAATATAGGATTAACCAATCCCAAATAAAGTATGGGTTTTATTGTGTCGAAAACTCGGATAGAAATCTCTGGTCGGAGTAGAGTCCTAACATGAGTATGACTCTATGGCTTGATTAGAAGAATGATTCTAATCATCCGAAGATTTTATAACCATTAAACCATGGACACAAAGGGCCACATCAATAGAGAGTTTGAATGTGAGAGTGAAAGCACATATTGCATGGAAACTGAATAAAGGAAGGCTATTATGGTCAAACCACATTTGACCTTTCGACACCTTAGGGTTCATGACACACTGCTTGATACTACTCATTGATAATATCATATTTTACTTATATTTTCTTTCAGAATTTGTGGTAAATGTATATTAATATCATAAGAAAATATAATAAATTGGTACTTAACAATATTTATTGTGAAAATGCAGGTTTGAAGGACCTAAAAGGCAAATTCAAGTAAATCAGAGGAGTTTTGAAAAATCAAAGAGCAAACAAAAGGAAACCAAAGAAGGCTGCCATCTTGCACCTTGAAAGCCACTGGCCCATCACCTGAAGGCCGCTGGCCTTATGCCCGCCTACTATGGAAAGTCACCAGCCTTGACCCCGTCTTGATGTAGCCTTGAACCGGACTACATTCAAAACTGCCAGCCTTGAAGCTAGCCTTGACCGAATCTTCTATCTCCAGGGGGGAAATCAAATATGATCTTGAGAGATTTGCTCATCAGATCAGATTCGTCTCTCTCCTCCCTGGACTCTATAAAAGGCATTGGTGTGAGCCTTGGAATTCATTCATTAATTTAGAGAATTATTTTCATTTTTTCCATTGTTCTATCTCTCTTCTTGTAACATTTTCTCTTTTAGAATTTCCTTAGAAATTTATTTTCTGTTCATTCTTATTTCATTATGATAAACTGAAATAAATTATTATGGACGATTAGAATTTCTTTGTTCAACAAATTCAGGGAAGATTTCAACATTTATTTCATTTCAATTATTTTCTTTATGCGATTCTTATTTTCTAGTATGTATCTCACTTCTCCTGCATATTTAAATTATCTTTCTACATTAAACATCATTATGTTCTAAATTCTTTAGTGAGAAATAAGATGAAGCCCTAATCAACTAAAATGATGATTGGGTTCATGTTATAAACAGTTGATTATGTGGAGTTTTTCATATGAGGATCTACTATAAATTGGATTTGATAATTGAATTCAGTTTATAGAGATCTAAATAACCCGACAGGGAAATCTAGATTTATTAGGAACTTCTAGATAAGATTTAATAACTTATATGGGAGCAGTGTTATTTAATTTATTAAGATTTGACATTAGTGTTTATTCAGCATTGTTAATTAATTTTTCACCAAGGGATTGAGATAATTTATTTTAATCACGTTAGGCAGTCGTTTAATTGAGAAATTGATGATTATAATGTTAAATCCTCATTTATTTTAATTAACGGGAGCTATTATCTTAATTTGGTGTTTTTATACTTTAATTTGAAAAGGATTTAAAGTTTGTCAATTTCTTATGAAAATTTCACATAGCTACTATAGCATGAATACAAATTGATTGGGATAATTAGGGTGGATTCTATTTTTCCTACATTCTCTTCATTGATTTTTAATTCTCGTTTTGCACATTCAATATTGTTGTCCCAAGGTTGAGTAACCAAGAGAGGGTGCATTGGTCAGTTTGTTACTTTTCTTGAATTTCTAAGTTATTAATCTAAACTTATGTATAAGTTATGACCAAGTACTTTCAATAAAAGTTCTGTCTTGGTTTAAGTGAACTATTTTGATCAATTATGATAATTAAAGGCAAATTTAGCTTAGCTAATTTCTAATTATAGAAGGATTACTGTTCATGCTACTGTTCATAGAAAACTAAGGATATTAGAAAACAAATCTAGTTTAGCTAATTTTTTTGTCTTCTGAAGGAATACTATTCAGCTACTGTTTATGGCAGATTTAGCTTAGTTGTCAAGTTTGCTAATTTCAGTTTAGCAACGTTTAGATTTTAATGGCACTCTTTCAAGTTTCAACAATACTCAAATAATCAATGAAAATAAACTTGATAATCAATAAATCAATGGAGAGTAAGGTTGAGAAAATTCAAACATAAGTTTTATAGTGGTTCGGCTAAAACCAGCCTACGTCCAATCTTCTCAAGCTTCTTCTTGAGAGATCCACTATCTATCTCTTTTCCTAAATAAGAGATAAAACATTTACAGTTCTTCCAAGCTTTACAGGTACTTAGATAACCTCTTCCAAGCTTCACAGGTGCTTAGAGACCTCTTTACAAGTTTGAATCCATGTCAAACTTCTTTTAGCTTTTAAGGTGCTAAACAACCTCTTCCAAGTGATGTACTCTCACTTGAATACAATAAATGTTAAACTCATAATTCTCATAAATAAATTCTCTCTTACAACAATTACAACAGATTGCTATTAAGAACAGAGAGGATATGCTAATGAAGCTCACAATGAATGCTTAAAAATCAATGAAGAATCAACTCAAAAAATTGCTCAATAATATTGTGCATTCATTAGCCAACACTTGAAGTAAATGCAACTATTTATAGATGAAAAGTTGGTCTGAAAAATTCTGGGCAAAAAAGCCACCAACGACTAGTTTTCGTACAGTTTGCGCAGAATGTGCAGTCTGTACTTTTGTCAGAATTTAGTCTAGGCTATTTTCAAATTTAGCTTAGCTAAAATTTTTTTGCTCTAAAAGTAGTTTGGCTAATTTTGAGAGCAGTAGGCTAATTTAAAAACTAGTTGGCTAATTTTATTTTCGACAGTTTTTGCACAAAAGTATAGTAGCAAAACTAGTTAGGCTAATTTTATTTTTCATGTCTATTGAAAAAGACTTCATCTAAAATTAGTTAGCTAATTTTAACCCTTGAGCTAAAATTAGGTATCTAATTTCAGCTTGTCTTCATTCGATTTTTCTCGTCTTAAAAAATCATTTTTTAGCATAAGAAAAACTTTTTAATGCATGAGAAACATTGGCATAATTCTCACTTCTCTTACATGTTTTCGTCCTAGTTCTCATTTCTTCATATATCTTCGTGATGTACCTCCTTTCCGTACTCTTTTCATTTTTTCATTCTTTTGATCTTCTTTCACCCTTTGATATGAAATTCTTGAATCATTTGTTAGCATAACTCATTAAGTATTGTTATCATCAAAATAGGTTTTCTCCTTATGGAGTCAATAAATATTATTCTATATAGTTTTATCATCATACATTATCACCTAAATAATAATGAAAATTGATATAGGCCTAGTAATTAATTAATCTTTGAGGTTCGACACTCTTTCTCACGCTATATTACTTGATATGATCTGGTAATTCATGCTTCAATTCTTTATTTATTTATTATAACTTTTTGCGTGGATCAAGTTTTTGGTGCTGTTGTCGGGAATTAATTAATATTAGACCAGTTCAATTTTTTTGTTACTTTAGGTGCAAACCTTTTTTTTTCTTTTTATTTTTATTGTGTTATTGTCTCTTATTCTCATTTGAAGGTGTTTTATGCGCCAAGGTAGAAGTACTAACCTTATACCAATTAATCTTAAAATAGAACGCACCTTGTGATAACTCAAAAAAGAGCAAAGAAGAAGGAAACAAATTAAAATGGTAGAAGAGAACAACAATGGTACTCAGGATAATGGTATACTACTTCGGGAATATATGGTACCATTGTTTCAGGTCCTGCAATCAGAAGGCCTACCATTCAAGCAAACAATTTTGAATTAAAGCCAACACTTATTCAGATGGTTCAATCAAATCAATTGGGAGGATACCCAAATGAGAGTCTTGATGAGCATATTACAGTTTTTATTCAATATTGTAGTATAGTGAAAATAAATAATGTATCTGATGATGTTATCAGATTACAACTTTTCCATTTTCACTTAAAGATAAAGCTAGAGCTTGGTTTTATTCACTGCCATAAAATTCTATAACCACTTGGGCTGATCTCTTATCTATGTTTCTCAAGAGATTTTCCCACCAACTAGGATTGCAAAGTTAAGAAGCGACATCACTAACTTTACCAAGTTTAGTGGTGAATCACTGTACGAAACTTGGGAAAGATTTAAGGAGGCAATTAGAAGATGCCCCCATCATGGATTGCCAGACAACCTCTTAATTGAGATTTTTCTTATCTCAGTTTAGATGAGACATTAAGGTCTCTGGTAGATGCTGCTTTAGGAGGTGCACTAATGAGTAAAACTTGTGATGAGGCGAGTGCTTTGATTAATGAAATGGCCTCTAGTGCACACAATTGGCATAATGAACGAAGTAAGTCTAGAGTGGCCTATGTTAATGACTTGGACAATTTGATAGCCCAGATCTCAACTCTTATAGCCCAGGTAAGTAAACTCAACTCTACACCTTCCTTCAATACTAATTCCTATTGTGAATCATGTTTAACTCTTGAATTCCCATTGGGAAACCCATCCACTTTAACTCATGGAGAGCAAGCAAATTTTGTCAACAATTTCCAAAGAGGTAACCAAAGACCTTATTCAAACACTTATAATCTAAGGTGGCATAGCCATCCAAATCTCTCATGGATAAATGATAGTAATGCCCTTAAACCACATGGATTTCAAAAATAAGGTCCTAATTTCAATACCTCTCAGCAATAAGGCCCTTATCAAAATAGCTCCTCTCAGCAGCGTTAGTAAAAAAATGGAAGAATTAATGTTGAATTATATGCAAAAAACTGACACAATGTTGCATAATCAACAAGCTACCATCAGGAATCTTAAGAATCAGATAGTCAGATGTCTTAACAGCTAAGTAATAGACCATTTAGGTCTTTGCCTAGCAATATTGAACAGAATCCTAAAGGGGTAAATGCTATAATGTTGATAAGTGGGAAGGAATTGATTGATAACTCAAATGATAAAGGGAAATAGAAGGAAGAAGAAGTAAAGAAATATTCACCAAAAGTAAAACCATATGTTCCTCCTGTTCCTTTCCCAGGAAGGCTTAAGCAATAGCAATTGGATTCACAATTTGCTAAATTTTTAGAAGTCTTTAAAAAATTGCAAATTAACCTTCCTTTTATAGAGGCACTTCAGCAAATGCCTTCATATGCCAAATTCATGAAGGAATTGCTCACCAAGAAAAGAAAGATAGATGAGAATGAACTTGTGATACTTACAGGGGAATGTTCCATGATTCTATAGAAGAATTCACCCAACCTGCCAAGGACACAAAGAGATCAGGGAAGTTTTATTATTCCTTGCAATATTGGTAATTTTCATTTTGATAAAGTCCTTATAGACTCCGGTGCAAGTATAAACTTAATGCCTTTGTCCATTTTTAGGAGACTAGGAATTGGGGAATGCAAAGAGACTCACATCACCCTACAACTAGCTGACAGACGTGTCAAATACCTAAGGGGTATAGTAGAGAATGTCCTAGTAAAAGTCGACAAATTTATATTCCCAGTTGACTTTATAGTATTGGAAATGGAAGAGGACAAAGAATTACCCTTGATCTTAGGGAGACCTTTTCTTGCAATAGGTAAAGCATTGATCGATGTGGAACAAGGTAAGCTCATTTTGAGAGTTATGGGTAAGGAAGTGACTTTTAACATTTATGAGGCTATAAGAAAGTTTGATAATTGCGATTCTTGCTACACAATTGATATTGTTGATGAGTTTACCTATGAGAATATTAAAGAGAATATAGGTATGGAGACTATGGAGTCCGTGCTTGAAAATCTGGATAAAAGGACTGAAGGCCGGCTCAAGGCCACCAACCTTGAATGAAGGCTGGCCAAAAATAGAGGAAAGGCCGGTGGCCATTGGATAAGAATGTGTAGAAAAGGTGTCAGACATCCGAGCTAGCAACTACGAGGACCTTGGCACAAGCGAGAAGAAGCCAATCCCATCATTGACACAACTCCCGGTGCTTGAGCTTAAACCATTACGTAATCATTTGAAATATGCATATCTTGGAATAGATGATACTTTGCCAATAATTATTTCCTCTTCTTTGATAGGTGATCAAGAGCAGCAACTTTTGGATGTTCTGAGAGAATATAAAGAAGCTATCGGGTGGACCATTACTGATATCAAGGGAATTAGCCCTTTAATTTGTACCCATAGGATACTGCTTGAGGTTAAGTGCAAACCTACAATGCAACCACAAAGAAAACTCAACCCAACTCTGAAGGAGGTAGTGAAAAAGGAAATGCTAAAATTGTTAGATGCAGGTATCATTTTCCCTATCTCTGATAGTAAATGGGTTAGTCATGTCCAAGTACTGCCCAAAAAAGGTAGTATGACTGTAGTGAAAAATGAGGATAACGAATTAATTCCCACTCGCACTGTAATTGGTTAGAGAGTATGTATAGAGTACATGAAACTAAATACTGCTCATGTAAGGATCATTTCTCCCTCCCTTTCATTGATCAGATGTTAGAAACACTTGTAGGGCATGATTATTATTGTTTTCTAGATAGTTATTCTGGGTATAATCAAATCCATATTGCACCCGAAGATCAAGAGAAAACCACCTTTACTTGTCCCTATGGCACTTTTTCCTTTAGGAGAATGCCCTTTGGTCTCTGTAATGCACCTGCCACATTTCAAAGATGCATGATGTCTATATTTTTTGACATGCATGAAAATTTTATTGAAGTATTTATGAATGATTTTTCAATTTTTGGAAAGTCATTTGAATCATGCTTGATTAATTTAGGACGTGTGCTTAAGAGATGCATGGAAACTAATATGCTTCTTAATTAGGAGAAATGCCATTTAAAGGTAAGAGAGGGAATAGTTTTAGGGCATAAAGTATCTAAGCAGGAAATTAAGGTTGACAAGTGTTAGGTGTAGATTTCTACATGTTTTCTATATGGTTTTAACCCACATTTATGCCTTGATTTTGTTTTAAATGGGATATTTTTACTGGTGTTTATGTTTTTGATTGATGCAGGGGTTAATTTATGAAAAGTAGGAGATTTT
>CAOGCB011391722.1:0-11368 GCA_948266635.1 Cnidoscolus chayamansa | reverse complement strand
TCCTCTTCCTCCTTTCCTTTTCCTTTCTCTTCTTTCTCCCCTTTCTTCCCTCTCTCTCCCGTGGGTCTCTCTTTTGCTGCTAGCTTTTGGTGGCTTTTGGCCAAATGTTGCCATTTTTCCCCTTTTAAAGTCACTTAAACTAATTCTTCCATTTGACCATTTTACCCTCCATCCTTTATTTATTTCATCATTCTTTATATCTCTATTTCTAATTCCATTTTCATTTCTTTTATCACTTCCATTTCTATTTTCATTTTATAAATTTCATTTATTACCTTATTTATTCATTTAATTGCTAAGTTTAATTAATTTAGGTGCCTAATCTTCTAGGCCCTAATTTCCGTTCGTGACAGAGAGAGTTCAAATTTCCTCTCTTGTTCGGCTGCCTCTACTATTTATAGTAGAGGTGGCACAACTAGGTTTAGTGGCCGAACCTGGTTTTTCAGGTTAGCACTAGCCAAACTTCACTTTAGTCCGTCAATTTTTTCATTTGTTCACTTTAGTCCTTATATTTTGCATTTTAGTCCTTTAACTTTTATAAGTTAGCATTTTACTTCCTAAATACTATTCTGGCCCGATTTCTGAATATTCCAGTTGGAAATTTAGAATCCGACATCTAAAATGTGTGGGGTGTTACATACTTCCCCCCTTTAGGAACATTCATCCTCGAATGTTCAACATACTTACATATAACATAGACGTAGTCATGGAACATACATCTCACATAACATCGTACACAACATCATGACATATACATAACATAGAACATAATGTCATCTCGTATTCATAACATAGCGTATTTACATCGTTTACATTACATGTAGGAGAAGTACTTTCTTTTCTAACTCTTAGTGGTGAAACATGTGGGGTACGACTGAATCATTGATTCCCTGATTTCTCAGGTACATTCCTCAACATAGTAGTTTGACCATCGGCATCTCTTTATTCCACAGTTTCTTAATCTGTGTGTCCAAAATCCTGACAGGTTGCTTTATAAATATGAGATTCTCTGAAATTTCAAACTCTAGCTCTTTAAGTACCTTGCTAGGATCCTATATGTGCTTTCTTAGCATAGACACATGGAAAACAATATGGATTCTCTCCATAAACGAAGGTAAATCTAGCCTGTAGGTGACATCATTCAATTTCTGTACTATTTCATAAGGTTCGATGAATATAGGAGCCAACTTACCCTTCTTTCCAAAATGAACCACTCCTTTCATAGGAGATACTTTCAGTAATACCATGTCCCCCTCTTGGAACACTAGCTCTTATGCTTGCTAACTGCAGTCCTTAGCCTCTTCCTAATTATGGGAATCACCCTGTTGGTGACTTCTACAATTTCGGGTCTAGACAATGTGCGTCCTTTGACTTCTTCCTAACATATAAGAGATCTACACTTCCTTCCATATAAAGCCTCATACGGAGACATTCCTATGCTCGAATGGTAGCTGATGTTGTAAGCAAATTCCACCAGTGATAGATGTTGCTTCCAAGAACCTCAAAAATCAAGCACATACATTCGAAGCATATCTTCAATTGTCTGAATGGTCCTCTCGGATTATCCATCTGCCTGTGGATGGAAGGTTGTGCTACAATCTAACCATGTTGCCATAACATTCTACAGACTTCTTCAAAACAGTAAGGTAAACTAGGTTCCTCTGTCAGATACTATAGATACAAGTGTATCGTGCAATCTGATGATGTCCTCCATATAGATTTGTGTCAATCTGTCTATGGAGTACCTAGTTCTTACCAGTATGAAGTGCGCCGACTTCGTAGTCTGTCAATTATCACCCATATTGAGTCACACCTATTGGAACTAACTGGTAGTCCAACAATAAAATCCATAGAGATGTGCTTCCATTTCCATTCTAGGATCGGTAGTAGGTTCAGCATCCATGTTGGTTTTTGGTGCTCCAATTTAACCTTCTGACACACCTCACACAATGATATGAACATGGTGATCTCACTCTTCATTGTAGGCCACCAATAGAATTTCTTTAAAACTTGGTACATTTTCATAGCCCCAGGGTGAACACTATGGCGAGCATCATGTGCTTCACTCATAATGTTTCCCTTTAATGCAACATCATCAGGCACACATAGTTTGTTCCCAAATCAAAGAATACCTTAGTTGTTGAACCTGAACTCATTATTCTCTCCATTTTGTACTAATTTAGCTATTTTGACCAACTCTGGGTCTTCATGACGTTTATGAGCCACTTGCTCAAGAAATACCAGACTTACCTTCATTTGTGCCACTAAAACACCATTCTCTACTATCTCCAGTCAAAGCCCTTCACCAATCAGTTTGTACCATTCTGTGACCACCAGTCGTCATAGTGCAGTGATGTGAGATAGACTACTCCATGATTTCTGACCAAGGGCATCAGCTACTACATTTGCTTTGCCCGAATGGTATTGTATTCTGTAGTCATAATCGCTAAGCAGTTCTACCCATTGTCTCTATCTCATATTTAACTCCTTATGAGTAAGAATTTGTTGGAGACTCTTGTGATCTGTAAAGATCTCACATTTGACCCATATAAATAGTTTCTCCACATCTTCAGTGCAAATATCACTACAACCATTTCCATATCATGAGTCAGGTAATTCTTCTCATGCTTTTTCAACTGACTTGATGCATATGATATGACTTTGTCGTTCCGCATTAGAACACACCCTAATCCCACTCTTGATGCATCACAATATACAGTGAAGTCTTCACCTATCTTCGGTAAAGCTAACACTGGTGTCGTGACCACTTCTTCTTTAGCTTCTAGAAACTCTCTTCGCATGCATCAGACCAAACACATCTCTAGTTCTTCTATGTCAATTATGTCATCAGAGGAACTATCTTGGAGAAAATCCTATACAAATCTCTTGTAGTAGCCAACCAAACCCAAAAAACTTCTGATTTTTGTAACTGCAGTAGGTGTAGGCTAGTCTGTTACCGCTTCTACTTTCTTAAGGTCCACTTCGATTCCATGTTTTGACACCATATGTCCTAAGAAAAATATACTGCTCAGCCAAAACTCACACTTTGAGAACTTCACATACATATGTCGCTCTCTCAGTGTCTGTAGAACCAGTTTGAGGTGTCGAACATACTTTTCTATATTTTTGGAATACACTAGGATATCGTCAATAAAAACTATCACAAAGTAATCCAGGAACGGTCTTAAAACTATATTCATGAGATCCATAAATGCAGTTGGGGTGTTAGTTAACCTGAACGACATTAGCAAGAACTCATAGTGCCCATACCTCGTGCGAAATGCAGTCTTGGGTACATCACTTTCTTTGATCTGTAATTGATGATAGCTTGATCTCAAATCTATCTTGGATAAGCAACTAGCTCCTGCCAACTGGTCGAGCAAATCATCAATTCTCGGCAATGGATACTTATTCTTTACGGTGACCTTGTTTAACTGTCTGTAACCTATACATAGCCTCATCATTCTGTCTTTCTTTCTTACAAATAGTACAGGTGCACCCCATGGTAATGTACTTGGTATGATAAAACCTTTGTCAACTAACTCTTACAACTGTGTCTTTAACTCTTAGCTCCTGTAGGGCGGGATAGAAATGGGTCTGACAACCGGTGATAATTCTATCTTGAACTCTATCTACTGTTGGTAGTTATGCCCTAGGCCTTGTGATTGGTCCTTAATTGTATTGTCTTAATTTCATTTATGGAAGTTTTTCTAATTATTATAATGCTTACATGTTTTATTATAATAATTTGATATCCCTAGTTATTCATAATTATGGAAATTAATAATGAATTAAGACTAGTATAAGTTTGGTTGATGATTATGAGATGATCATGTATATGGTGATACAAATCAAACTTATAGGTACTTGTTGGAGAACAAGGTACTGGATAGACCCGCCATGAGATCACTACATGGATTAAGTGTCATAAGTGATCTCATAATAGTTATATCATTGAAGTTCTCAAACTTGAAATTATCAAACTTGAAATTATCATAGTTTCCTACATGAGAGACATCATGTTTTGACATAATCAAATGTTATCTTTAATCGAATAATCATAAAGGTCGTGATTAAACATGATGAGAATCATGTGGAGGAAAATGAATAATCAAGATAGAATTTGTCCCTTTCTCATGAGAGATATATCTTATAGGCCCCTCGATAAGTTGGACTGAGAAATGCATGGCCATGCTCAAACGAATTGATATAGTGATCAATGTCATTTGATTTTATTAGTCAACTTTGTAATCGAGAAACTTCATGTTTAGACAATATAAGTTTGACAGTGACCAGGACCTTATGTTCAAACTAGATATCACGTGACAAAATGATTATGACATGTTCTATTAATTAGGTTAATATTAGACTACTGATTTTATATTATTTGGATAGTCATAATGTCTTGCTAGATGTCGATTATGACTTGTGGGCTTGCAATGGGATTGGCCCACTCTAACATAATATAAACCTATTGGGTCGCACACTAGAATGTATTGAATGGACCACGTTTAATTTAGGTCTTTCGGATTTTAAGTATTTGATTGGAATACAAATATATGATACTTAACTCTAACAAATCCGATTAAGTTAGGTTTAAGTGGAACGATATAAAAGGGGCCTTACCCGCATTATTTTGTTGTAGTTGTTTTTATGAAAAACACCGAAAGAAACCCTAAACACAATCAAAAGAGCTAGCACTCTACACCGTTCAGTCACAATCATTCGTATGTGGATACCAGCAGAGTGTGGTCATTCTTCGAGCAGCACCTGTAGTCTAATTATCAAAGGTTTATGCACTACAAGATGTAAATAGTCATATCCCTTTCATCGAATCAATTGAATCACATGGATCCTTGAAAGGTTTCGTATACAATCCGTTGCATTTAATTTTTAAGTATAATGATGTATGAAACCCAACATCTACTTGTCAGGTGGCAAACCTGCAAGGTCTGTAGGGAATACATCGAGACAATCCCTCACTATTGGCACTAACTCTAGCTATCTCACATTATGATTTGTTGTCCTAACATAGGCTATAAATCCATAGCACCCCTTCCTAAGCAATTTATGTGTCTGCATAGAAGATATCAAACCAGTGGGCATACCTGTGGTGTCCCCCTGAAATGTAATGTATGATCCATCCGGTCTTTTGAACCTGACTACCTTGTTCCTCCAGTTCAAGGTAGCATCATGTAGTGATAGCCAATCCATACCTAGTATGACGTTGAAATCTATCAAATTGAACACCACTAGGTCTACTGGAAGGCACCTACCCTCAATGAAAATTGGACAACACTGACAGCTTATCTCTGCCAATGTTAGATCACATATGGGTCCATTAACCCATAACGGACACTCCATTGGAGCAGCAATCAACCTGATACTGCTTACTGCCCTCGGTGAGATAAACGAGTGAGAGGCACTCGGATTTAGCAAAACATGAACATGAATTGAATCAATTAGAAGTGTACCTAATATCACCAGTGTTTGAGGTGTCATCCTCCTGCTGTGTCATGGTGAATATCTTAGCTGGTGCCATAGGCCCTCCTAACTTAGCCCCTGAAGGTCCTACTCCTCAACCTCTTCCTTGACCTCGGCCCTACGGAGGCACTACAGAACTCAGCTTAGTAGTCGATAGAGCTACACTGCTCGTACCCGTCTGTTGTGTTTGTGCTTGTCCTGTCATGTTTGGACACTCTCTAGAGAAATGACTCTCTTGGACACATCTATAACATGCTATAGTCCCAAACCTACATGGACCCTTATGCAACTTCCCGTATCTAGCACAAGCGGATCGGCTCGATTTTGAACTCGACCCTTTTCCTATTCTGAGCCCTTTCTTGACCTTATTCCAAAACTTATTTTTCTTCTTCTTGGAACTTTTCCTTTCTCTCTATTCTCCTGAGGTTGTAGCTGCAAGAGAGGTGAGACTGAGCCTCCATGCATCTGTAGCCCTAGAAATTGTTGATGTTCCTTGGCATGCCGATTGAGGTGATACTACTCTCCTGATAATCACGCTCGCCTCCACATTTCTGGCAGCATCCACTATGGCATGGAAACTTTCTCTTTCTGCTGCCATGATCAGTGATGAGTACCAACTACGAAGTCTTATGGCATATCTTATAGCTTTCTTCCTTTCTGTGTCGTATGCCTGACCCACATACTGTAGTAGATCGGTGAACCAGTCCATATACTCATCTCATCAATCTACACAAATTGCTCAAACTCTAGCATCTTGATTTCCCTTGAACTATCTAGGAATGCCCACTCTGTAAATTCCATTACAAACTGATCCCATGTTAGCTCATCTACTCGAGGTTATACATACATTCTATACCACTCCTTTGCCTTCTTGCATCGGAGTGTGAATCCGGTCATCTGAATTGCCCACTATCCTCAACCCCCAGCTCATCTGTTATAACTTTCATGGCCTTAATGTACTCAAATGGATCGTCTCTCTCCCTATACTTGGGAGCATCCAATTTCAGGTAGTCTGTCATCTTAGTCTTACCATTGCTCCCCGAAGCTGCCCTATTAGGTTGTGATGATAGGACAACTGGTTCTGTAGTAGGCTATGGTGCTGAAGTTGCAAGGTTTTGTGGTATTGGCCTTAGGTAATCATGGTAGGGTGGGTACATTCCTTATGGGGGATAGGGCAGGTAGTATGGTGGATATGACATATATGGAGGGTAAGATTGGAAATTTTAGTGTCCTGAGGTGTCACTTCCAGAATACCCATAACTACTCCCATATTCATAATATGGTGGCAGAGGTGCATACCCATGTGCAGTAACAACTCCCTGTCCACTATTGAACCCTTCCATTCCTCCTCCGATACCCATGCCCAAGTTCTCATCTTTCCATTCCTCATTCTCCATTGGTAGATCCCTTACTAACATTTTAGAAGGTTCTTCCTTGTCCTTGTTTACATCGAAGAACGTTCATGAGTCCCTTGATGTATCTCCATGTGACCTCCGTTGTGCTTTGCCTCTCACTGTGGAGGTGTTTGGGAGATCCTCCATACCCGCATGTTCGAGTGAAGTTCCTAATAAACGAGCAAATCATCGTCATATGTTAAGAAGATGAAACATACATATCATTAACATAACATTTGGTTCACGTCACACCACATGAACTCACATAACATTTCACATAAACATCATTCATATGCATAGTATAACGTGATTCTATACTTAGCATATTGATCATCATTGCCATGACATTATACATTTGACTCCCTAATGTACGTGTATTCCTTATGGTGTTTGGCCTACAACATTCTATAAACATTTAACATTGCATGACTAGGTCTGATCTTTTGAACCACATGCTCTGATACCAGGTCTGTAACAACCTGCCTTTCCAGACTGCCACCGACATTAGAATCCTGACCACCCGAAAGTGACCGAAACCCTAAGAAGCCGTAAATATTAAAATTACATAGACATAAACATAACATTAACATATAATCTCATTCATAATAAAGAATCTTAGTACAACATTAACATAATGAATACTTAAATTCCTAGTACATGTGTCTTACGTTATACTTGTACATATAAACGTGGAGAACATAAACATAGGTACCAAAAATTCTACATAAACATTTTTAATATATACATGAGATTATGAAACATAACATATTCATTAGCTCAACATTTACCTAGGGGGCAAACATCAATATCACCATCGGGACACATGCACTCTACCCTATGACTTTTGTTCTTCCTGCATAACCTATGAAAAATGGAATGGGGAGAGGGGATGGGCGAGGGATATAAAAGAGATAAGCTATTTGAATAGCCTAGTGAGAAGATACTGAAAAAAATACGTAAAAATATTCATTTTCGTGATCGTGTAATGCATCACTTTCAAACATTTCACATAAGGTAATATTGTCACCAAAAATCCCTAGGTTAGTTCTAATTGGCAAGCCATCTTCTTAGAATCACCCAGATACCTTATGAGCTAGCTACTTCTCTCAAGTACTCATATGCGCCACAACAGCTCCTTTCGAACAATTATGGACTTACCATATATATAACATAATATATGGATCCCGATAAAATCCTAAGGTCTTAACGTGTCACATCCGAGGGACATACCAAAGGATACTTCAAGGGATCTCTCTGTGGGACATAATATAAATATGGGGGACTTCTGGATCACTCAACATTACCGGCCATATATCATAAACAATACAGTGCAACATATATCGTGCATCTAATGTAGCAACCTAGGCATTATGATGCGTGAGCATGCTAAAAACATCAATTACATTTTCTGTATCATAAAAGAGTTTATATCCACTCACCTGGAGACTTTAGCGTACTTGACGAATCCTCATTTGTCACTGATGTCCCTGAACTTCGGGGTTCGATCATGTATTCCAGACTTTGGATTAGAGAGTCAATATATACTTAAAATATGCCTAAAAAATCCCTTAAACCCCCATAAAACATTACATGAACATAACAAACTTAATCTAAGCAATTTGAATAAAAAATTACTGGACAAGGGACTTTTAGTGGCAGGTTTGGTGGCCAAAGGTCCCTTTATAGAGAAAAAAAGTCTCACTTGCGACATCAGGTTTAGCTGCCACAAGTTTCTCTTGCTAGGTTTGGCGGTCGAAAGTCCAACCTTTGGCTGCCGAAGCTGGACTTCTCTTTTCTTTCTTGAGTTGATTCCCAGTTCCGGTTGCCTAACCTCCTTTAGGCTGTCGAACCTGGGTTCCAGCCTCTTAACATACTCAAATCCTGCCAAATACAACTCAACACATTTCTAAACGTTTAACATTAAACATTTACTCAGTTAACCTCATTTTGAAACACATGCAACATAATCTTCATCAATTCCATGCAATTTCATTAACTTCCCTTAATATTTTTTTTTTACTTCTTCTATCCTTTACATGCATTTCATTCTAACATCTCTAACATGTATTCTGGCATCATTTAACACATCCTAACATGTTACATTTGTCATTAGTTCATCATTTGGTCGATTTTACATTTTTCATCCAATTTCTTCAACTTAACCAAATTCCATTTGCGTGCATCTTTCATATCATTTCTAACTAATTAACATGTTACTAACCTGGAATTGAAGCCTTGATTAACCATGAGCTCTAGATCTAGTTTGTTCCACCTCTTCTTCTTTGCTTTCCTTTTTCTTTTCTTTCTCACTTTGATCCTCTTTCTGGTTCAATTCTTGTCGAAGCTCATTGATCCTTTGTTTAGGTTTTTGAGATACTTGGAATGTTATGTGTTTGAAAGGAAATGTGGAGAGAGTTCAAACTTCCTCTCTTATTCGGCTGCCTCTACTATTTATAGTAGAGGTGGCACAACTGGGTTCAGCGGCTGAATCTGATTTTTCAGGTTAGCCCTATGCAAACTTCACTTTAGTCCCTCAACTTTTCCATTTGTTCACTCTAGTCCTTATATTTTTTTATTTTAGTCATTTAACTTTTATAACTTAGCATTTACTTCTCAAATAATATTCCGGTCTGGTTTTTGAATATTTTACAAATATTTCGGGTGGAAATTCTAAATACGATGTTAGAAATCTATCGGGTATTACATGAGCATTATGACATCTATGCACTAACTTGAGGATCTATGCACTAACTTGAGGAGGAGTGTTGAGATTTTCTCTGCCTTAAATCTCTCTTTCCTTCCTAGATTAGAATTGTATAGCTACTATACATCTTTTCTTTCTTAGTTTAGAGCTACTTTATCTCCTAATTTCTAGCCTAATTTACCTCTAGTTTCTTGCACAATTGTACTATAAATGCCCATTGTATACTAGGTACAAGCAGGTTCTGGGAACAATAAAAAATATATTCTTTTATTTTCTCTTTTCAAGTTTGAATAATAAAATCTTATGTTTTATTTTATTTAGTATTATTTAAATTTGAATGATGAATCATAATTAGTTCTTTGATGAAAGATAAGACTTATAATGACATTCAAAGCCTTTTATCAATAGAAGTCGTATCCACGATTGCTTCGTATAATTGGATATTTACTTTTAACTAGCTAAAATTAAAAAAAAAAAAGAATAAAATTTACCTAAAATCTAAACTTTTTATTAAAAAATAAAATAAAAAATAAAGATAAAAATTTTAAAAAAATTAATTAAAAAAAACATTATCGATAATTTATCGATTATTTAAATTAATAATATTTAAATTACCGATTATTTACCATGAAATATTATAGTTATATAATTATCATCATATTAATTAAAAATATAATTATAATATTTTATTATTAATTAATAATTAAGTATTAATAAAAATATTTAAATATATATTTTTATTGTTTTTTTATTTTCGTTGTCAAGTCTATGTAAGCATATGTAAGCATCTAGTTGGAGAATATCGAAAGGTAGCTAAGGGACTTTTGCTTATTGTAAACGACGAAACAACTTCCATAATTAAGAACAGTAAGTGATTACACAAATATTTTTCATGAAATCGAGTTTTTTACGCTTGCACAGGCTTATTTCAGCGGTAAATTATGTGTCAGATTAGAGAAATGGTCCAAATTTGAACCACGACAGCGTTAGAGTGGAGATTTCACCTATGTGAGTGAGCCCCTTGTGCTCACTGTGTCCTGGCCTCCCACATGCTTATTACTAGACTACCATGATTTGCCTTCCCACCATTCCGTCGGGCCGGGATGCGGAGAACTTTAAGGTGAAAGTCCAAATCACTTTTTAAAGAAATGAAAACGAGTTTTTACGCACTTTTATTATTATTTATTTTAGATATGCTCTTTTGGGCCTTTAAATCCCTGAAATAATAAGTTGTCATTGAAAAGATGTTATTATAATGGTACTACGCGGTTTGGAGGGCTTTGTAATTGGAGTTAGAAAATTGTATTGTAAAAAAACCTTGTTAGTGTTTTCCACTGTAAACTATGGATAGAAAGAGATTGAGTAGGAAACATTTAGCAAATATCTACATGTGGATCATTTTAAACCCTAACAATAGTAATATACAATCTAAAGTTCATTGATATGGCTCCATGATGTTCAACAAGCGATACAATGGTGCAGACCAAAAGCAAACTTCAAAATAAAATGATTCTCATATTTAAAATAAGAGATAACACAACTAGATACTAAATACTCTTTGGTCTGATGGCCCATTTAATCCTCCTTCAGCAAATCATAGAATATCTGTGGCTTTTTGTAATCTGAGACACATAAAGCCTAAAACCAAAGAGCTCTCAATTTATTAGTTATATTACGTGAGAGAAAGAAGAGTAATTCACATGTACCTACCTGCATTGCAAATGCTATGTGGATTAGTGTAGGTTCAGACCATGGCCTTCCTATAAATTGCAGGCCAATTGGCAAA
>CAOGCB011391608.1:0-11226 GCA_948266635.1 Cnidoscolus chayamansa | reverse complement strand
CGTCACAGTAAATATCTTCTTGTAGCCTATCTTGAATGATTTGGCTTGGTTTATTGTGGTTTCACTAGTTTCTACAACAGTTTCTGCCAGCAGAAACAACAGCTCTAAGTAGATGCACCCAAGCCACCAAACAAACCACATACAGAACACAGGCTGGCTCTCCGGCAGCCTTATGCTTAGTTTTATTGATGATTTTGCTACACATGTTGAATGTTATAACCTTTTTAACACCAAGGAAACAAAACCATAATGCAGTCAACAAAGACGAGAAATTTTTACAACGTATCGCCTCTTGCGCAAAGAGAGCAATTACACAAAGGAGCCTCACAAGGAGTAATTATACACCATCCTTTCTATTTGGCACAGGGAAATTTACATGGAACGACAAACCTATAGTCTACAAAAAATAGGAAAAAAGTGAACCTCAAATAACAATAACTACCTAATTAGTAGTTCTCATTAAAATAAGTAAACTGAAATGGTATGTGTCAAACATCTATTGATTTGCTATTCCATGTCGACTGCTGACATGGAATTACGGTGTCCCACAAGAGGGGTCGTCTTAGAGCACTAGAGCCATATCTCAAAGCACTTTTGACCACACAGGAAAAACTGACCACAAGTTATAATCAAAACACATTTGGTATCTCAGCACATTCATCTATGATTATAATATATATGGATGTACTTTTTTTCTTTACAAATAAGAGTAAAATAAAATGAGAGTTAACCATAACAAGATTAGGCAAGGATAACTTTCCCAACCTCATAAAAAATATAATCTTCACTTGCAATTGATATAAGAACTCAAACCCTCAATGCTACCTGATCCTGCCATGATATCTTCCTCTTACTTGTTCGGCTTGATCCATTTCCAACATTCCTACAAGCTGATAACTTCGTATCACTGTGTTGCTCATCACTCCCACCTCTTATTAAGCATATCTTTGGTTCATCTATTCTCATCACTTCTCCATTAGCCTGTAATTCTTCCTCCTCCCTCTGCAACAAGTTTCAATCATATAATTCAATTAGTTCATTATAAATGTAACACATAATTTGCAACTTATGTCATTAATCACAGTTACCAAATGATTACCGAAATCAGGTTCAGGTCAAAAATAGGAGCATTGTTTCTAACAGAAGCCTCCTTTCCACTATAAATCCTTTCCTTCAGATTCAAGTCTGGAACTGTTCCTGAAGTACGCAATGCAGCCTCCTTCCCAATATACATCTTTTGCTTCTGGCTCAAGTCAAAAATTGGACCAGGGGCTTGCAAAGCACCTTCTTTTTCACTATAAACCTTTCCCTTCCTGTTTAAATCAAATCGTGAAGATGGGCGCTGGACAGCAGTATCATTCCCAGCGTAGTTCCTTTCTCTCCTTGCAGTTTTATGAACATTTACCAAGTTCTGCCTCTGCACATATTTTCGATCAGGAGCAGGGTTTTGCGACTGGTTTTGAATCAAAAATTTGTATCGTTGCCTCAGAAACCTACAACTCAAAAGATAAACATTTAAGAAATCAACCTTGAACTATCTCGGATTCCAACTCTAATGCAAATCCACAAATAAAGGAGGGAAGAATAATATATGAAAACTTAAATAAAAACATTACCTGATTTCAGACACTAGTGTCAATTTTTTCTGTTTCATCATCTCCAATTTCATTTTCTGCACTTCTGTTTCCTGTAAAATGTTTAAAGTTACAAGTGGATATACAGCTAGATGAAGCTATTGAATTTGAGACCTTACAAGGTGAACTGTTATCTATATATATATACACACACCTTTAAGTAGAATGTTAAAACCAACTGAAGAAAAATATATGTTCCAAACATGGGTGCCAAAGGTGTTCTGTCAATTACTCGGAGAAGCTAAAAACCTATAGTGAGGAATATTCAACCTCTAAAAGGCAAAAGAGTAGAAGCAATTTCTTCATAAACAATATCAATCCACATGAATTTGTACAAGACTGAAAAACACGTACAGTGCCAACAAAATAAAATAAAAAGGAACATAAACTAGGAACTCATATGTTCAAACCATGAAAAATTCTGTAAATAGACAGGATAACCAAGCAAAACCCAGCGGATTTTCAAGTTAAATTATGAAGGCAGGGAAACATAAAATGGAAAATTACCAGCCAAACGCACAGTAGATATGGGTAAAGCAAGTTCTCACGAACGAAATAGATCAACAAGAAAACGTGATCACAAAGAGGCACAAACAAAATCACAGATCAAAAACAAAAGTCCTAAATAAACCCATGAAAAAGTTGCTAATTACAAAAAAAAATTAAAAAAAAATCTGATCTGTTTGGCTGTTTAGTAAAGACAGAAAACAACAAACCCAAAATTTCCCTCGAAGTTAGCCTCAAACAAATAAGCTTATCGAGTTGTGCTCATAAACTCTCAATGAAAGATTCATTTTTTTCCCCTTCCCCTTTCTACCCAATTCTTCTCTACAACCAAACATTAACTTTATCTACGAGAAGATGTGCATAATTTTGAAATTTTATCTCCTTACTTTTATTTTTCCCAGAAACCAAATAAGCATAGGAAAAGATAAACAAAACTTGCATAACCAGGAACAAAACCACAAAGGAAATCTCAAAAAACTCCAGATCTAATAAGAAAAACCCTACCAAAGAAACAATAATGATAATAATAATACTAATCTGTGAAAACCCAAAACAAGCGATTACCTTGTACAACTCCTCGTAGTCCTGCAAAAGACTTTGATGCTTGAGCATGGTCCTTTGACCCTCATACAAAGTTGCATATGGAGGAGAAGACTCCATAGCAGCAGAAACCACCTTCATCCTCTTCATCATCAGATCGAATAAAAACAAACAAAATCTACCCACAAGGCAAAAACAGGTAGCTGGATGGGGAGGAGGAGAGAAATAGAGAAAAAGGGAAATAGGAAGAAAGAAAGAAAGGAAGAGGATTCAATGAGAAATAAGAAAGAGAGAGATAGGAAAGAGATAATGAAAAGAAAGGAAAGAATAGGGTAGAGAGAGAGACAGAGAGAGAAACAAGAAAGAGAGAGATGGGAAGGTTCTCGCTTTCCTGTTTTCTCTGTGAAACTCTGACCGAGACAAAGAAAACCCAAAGAAGCCCACATAATTCGGTGAAAAAAATGTTTCTTTTGAGAGTTGAGACAGTGATGAAGATGGGATTTTTTGGGGGGTTGCAGAAGGGCATTTCTGGCATACTTCAATATTTAAATGTTGTGGAAGAGTGTTTTTTGTGAGGTGGGTTTGGTTGGAGGACAGCATTTGAAGACATCTACTGTCTATCTCCTCTCTTCTTTTCTTTTTTGTTTTACTTCTAACAAGGTCCAGCTGGGCCATTGTCAATTGAAGAGAGAGAGAGAGAGTGTGTGTGTGACTCTTTCTTTGGTTTTGAGGGAAGGAGGGTGCTTGGAGTTTCCATGTCTCTTCCTTCTTTGTTAATTAGGCTCTGTGTAAGAGAGAGAGAAAGAAAGTGAAAGCGGCCTCTTTGTAGAGAGAGAAAGTGAGGATGAGATCAATCAGAAATGGGTTTTGTGGGATGATGGCCTTGTACCTTATTTTTAGGCTTTTGGATTGTTGAGATGATGCTTTCTCTCTCTCTCTCTCTCTCTCTCTGAATGAGATAAGAGTGAAATAAATATGGTATCCATTTTCCACATTATTTATACACCTGGTCTATTCCTTGTTCAATTACTTTTATACCCTTATCTCCCATTCTTTGCTCTCAAGGATGCTTTTTCTTTTCTTTGTTTCTGTCCTTCACAAATGGGCTGCCAGACTCATGCCGGTAAAAAGTAATCAAAATAAAACAATAAATCCCATTTTGGGCTTCTATATATATCTTTCCTTTTTTTCTCATTTTGTTTTTATTTTGTTCTAATAAAAAATTTATTTTTAATTAAAATTAAAATATCCCCATTATTAGAAAGGTGAAATTAGTTAATGGGGGGATCTTGTAAAATCTAAAGAAAATGATTTTTGTATTTTAATTAAAAAGTTATTTTCTAAATTTTATTAGTATTTATATATAAATTTATTATTAATATAAAATAAATAAAAATATAATAAAATAATAAAATTAAAAGAATAATTTCAATTTAATTATATAATTCAATCTTTATATAAAACATCTACTAAATATATGTTATAATTTTTAATATTATAATTAAATATAAAAAATAAATTATTCTCTTAAAAATATTTATTTTATATAAATTATTATTGCAAAATAAAAAAAAATTAAAATTTAATAAGTGCTAATTTGAACATTAAATAAATCAGATGATGTGGTGTACTTACTATAAATATATGTGGAAAGTTCTTTTTTAGCCTTAGATTATTAGATTCTTGCCTCATAACCAAGAGGTCTCGGGTTCGAGGGGTGAGAAAAGTGTCATGCTTTGAGGGATAACCCCGACAGTATATAGGCCCACGGGACCTTTTTAAGTCAGTGGGGGCCCCTCACCGTGGTCATTGAGCCTGCCTCCACAGGGGTCCCATCTCCTGAGTTCCGTGGGCCTACACACTGTCGGGGTCACCCCCTCAAGCAGGACACCTCCCCCACCCCTTAAACCTGAGACCTTTTGGTTATGAGGCAAGGGAGGGAGAGATTAGTACCACTTCTTCCGTGAAAGAAGAAGTGGTACTCATCTCTCCCTCCCTTGCCTCATAACCAAGAGGTCTCGAGTTCGAGGGGTGGGAAATGTGTCCTGCTTTGAGGGAGTGACCCCGACAGTGTGTAGGCCCACGAAACCCAGGAGATGAAACCCCTGTGGAGGCAAGCTCAGTGACCCCAGCGAGGGGCCCCACTTACTTAAATATGAACTCAATTTATTAAAACTGTACGTGTTTTTGTATATATATACTCTAATTTAAGTAATATTCGGATATTATTTTTTTAAATATCATTTATAAAGTGTTTGTTTTTCATTTATAATGAATTAAGGGTTAATGAGTAAAATTATAATAAAAATCATTTTTATATAATTTTTGTTTTGAATAGTTTCTTTTGAATCTAAGGATTTTATTTGGATGCTTTCTGCTATTTTGGTGTTAAAATTATTTTCAAAATTTAAGAATATTATTTTGGTATTTATTATTTGGTTCCTCAATTCACTTATTATATATTGATTTTAATGAATAAGAAACGATTAATTTCTCAGTAATAACTCAATAATCCTATTATCAACCTAAAGTTTGTTCTCTGTCCTTAAATTTTAGCCAAATTTATTGGTTTAAATTACCTTTGTACTGTTATGAATATTGAAAATGATTGAAACTCTAATAAGCATGACCTTTTATTTGGGTTACATTTTATTTCGTTTACATTTCATTTACTTTAAATTTTCATACTATTAATCTCATGCAATCATTTCATTTACAAGCATGAATCATCATCATACAAGAGACTCAAATAGGCTAAATACATCTTTAAAAACTTGAATACAGTTATATCCATTAAACACCTAAATTTACAAAAAAAAAACCTAGCTATTAAACGTAAAAATTTCAGTTAGCAAATCATGTGATACACACGCGCAATAATATGGCAAAAAATTATCAAATATAATGAATTTTGAGATGGTGTGGTACGAAGCTTACGAGTTCATTAGGTTACTATTAAAATTTAGGTATTTAATAGGAAAAATTATAAAAGTTCGAGTGTTTAAAGGTTAGACATTGTACATCTATATAAGTATATTTTTTACAACCACTTGTTTAGTCGCACGTGTGTATCACGCAGTTGCTGACTAGGCATTTTTGTATTTAATAGCTAGTTTTTTTTAAATTTAAGTGTTTATTAGGTTACAATTAAAGTTTAGATGTTTAATAGGCAAAACTAAAAAAGTTCGGGTATTTAAAAATGCATTTAGCCAACTCTAATCTCCATCACTCATTTAGTTTTATATATATATATATATTACTTAAATACATTACATATGTATTTAGAGATCAACAAAACATAAATATTCATTACATCGAAATATTATGACGTTTAAATTATTCCTAAGGGCAGCAACACACTTTACGTCACAGAGCACTTCCGACTCCACTGACATTTGGTCCATCCTTGTGAAAAATAAGACTAGGGCGTGGAGAATAGGAGAAAGATATATAAAATGAATAAGCTAATTGAATAGCTTAGTAAGTAATTCATAAAAAAAATTAATTTCATGATTGTGTATGCATCATCGACAAATAATTCATATAAAATTAAGTTATTATGTCACCAATAACCTTCATTACTCGACTGCCGAAGTAACTCCTCAAGTTTATATTAGTATTCAACTGCCGAAGCAACTCTTCGAGTCTTCATTACAGTTAAGTATAGCGTCAAAAAGCTCATTTCAACTATTGTGGACTTACCATAGCGTGTGCCATAAACATAACATTTATTTTCTGTATCATTTTAACATAAACATTTAATATCCGCTAACTTGTACTGGTAGTACGAAGATTGCGCTTCATCTATCATTGTTGTCTCGATGCCCTAAGGTCCAGTCCTACATGACAGACTTAAGGTTAGAGTACCTTTCGAAACTTTTACATACTTAAAAACATCTCCCATAATCCCCATATAACATAACATAATATACTTAACATTAAAACACACTTAGCAACTTAAGTTAAAATTGTTGACATGGGAGTTTCGGTAGTAGGTTTGGCGATTGAAGGATCATTGGATAGAGGTATAACTCTGGTTTAGGGACCTGATTCGATAGCCGAAACCTAAACTCGAAAATCCTACATCTAGTGGTTTGGCGGCACCTTCAGCGATTGAAACTATTTCCTTGGCCGAGTCGCCATATGTTTCGACAGTATCATTCGGCTGTCCAAACATGCCTCGACAGGGAATCCAATTTCAGCGTCCAAACCATACTTTCGGCTGCTGAAGTTGGGTTTTAGCATAATGCCAAAACTCTGCTTTCACATGTTTCAACATGCCAAAACTTGCAATTTATGTACTCTTTACACTTCTAAACATATTTTCATTCCTCAACAACTTCATTCAACTCATATATCATCATAAATTCAACATACATTATCATTCTCATCAACATTCCATCCTTTTCTCATTTTGACATAAACTTTCATAACATCAAAAATACATTTCCAATTGATTTTAGCTCACATGCAACTATTTCTTTCGGTTTACTAGTGTCATTGACACTTGCATAACCTATTTAAATATGCATTAACCCTTTCTTAACCTTCATTTGGTAAATCCTCAAAATCTTAATAATATTCCATGAAACTTCATTTTACAAGCATGCATGTCATGAATTCATGATGAAAACATCACAATCACTAACTTGGATTGAAGATATGAACTAGCTGGTCTCATATTGACTTCTAAATTCAAGTTCTCGAATTCCTTTTCCAACTTTACTTTGTTTCAACACTTCTCTTTAAGTTTTCTTAACTTCCATTTGATCTACTTTAAATCTTGCTCTTCTTGTGTGAGATTACCAACTTTAAATTTCTTGAAGACTTGTAGCCGATTAAGAGAATGTTTGATCATGTAAACTCTTCTCTAATCGATCTACTACATTATTTATAGTGGAGTTTAGCTAGCTAGTTTCAGCGACTAGACTTGGTTTTTCAAGTAAACCTAATTAAACTTCCACTTTAGTCCTTCACTTCTTTCTAACTTTGCATATTCACCCTTAAATTTTTTGTTTATTGCATTTTAACTCCTAAACTCTTTTAAAATTTTATTTTAGACCTTATCACTATTCTGATCTGATTTCTGCATTTTCTATGAATATTCCAATCGGGAACTTAGATACTGGCATCAGAAAAGTGTTGAGTGTTACACTAGAACTCATAAAAATTAATAGAAAAAAGATGTAAAAAAATATGTATATACCATTTTTTTATGTTTTCATGTGTTCTTTACATTTTGAATGATGATGATAGTGACTATATTGTTTGTGATAATGTTATATGTTGATATTAGATAAGAAAGTATCATTTGTAAATGTGTATGAAGGAATTAAAATTTATGTATGTTATATGAGTTGTTTATAGCTTACTGAGTTATATACTCAGCGTTTATTCTTGATAAACGCAGGTGAAAGCAGTAAGAGATAGCAAGAGGAAAAGCGAAATTGCTGATAAGATTGCAGAGGTATTAGTTGTACATAGAAATGTATCCCAAGAGACTTGTAATGTATAAATAGTTTATATTTTGTAATTATCACATTTAGTAGAGGCAGTGATGTGAAATGAACTTATTTATATTGCGTGGATTTTTAACTTTGATAAGTATTTTGTAAATGTTTTAAAATGTTAGTTTATAAATGGAATTTTGTTTTAAATGGATATTTTATGATCAGATTTTTGGAAAGATATGATAATGATAAAATGTTTGAAATAATTTGGAAAAGTAAAGATATTAAATTATGTTTTAAATAAAGTGTTTGGAAAATGCGAAAAATTTATACAGGTTTTTATTGTGCTGCGATCCGAATTATCCCTTACATAGTGATTAATGGTTTCCTGTAGAGGAAGTGGAAAATCATTGGTCATTCTGTGGGAGACATGTCACGGGAGGTGTGACACTGTTGATGTCACATAGAAGCAGATAGTGTTCCAGGAAGGGGACATGGTATTACTAAAATTATCTCCTATGAAAGGGGTGGTTCATTTTGGAAGGAAGGGTAAGTTGGCTCTTAGGTACATTAGACCCTACGAAATAATACAGAAATTGAGTGATATTACCTACAAGCTAGATTTAACTTCTTCTATGGAGAGGATCCATCCCGTTTTTCACGTGTCTATGATGAGAAAGCATGTGTCAAATCCTAGCAAGGTTATTAAAGAGCCCACATTTGAGATTGCAGAAAATCTCACATATGTAGAGCAACCTGTTAGGATTCTCAACACACAGATCAAGAAACTACAGAGTAAGGAGACACCTATGGTTAAAATATTGTGGAACTACCATAATGTTGAAGAATGTACTTGGGAAACTAGGGAATCTATGCTTTAACAGTATCCCCACATGTTTCACCACTAAAAACTAAAATAGAAAATATTTAAGTTATGTAATAGGAACGATGTAAAATGTTACGTTATGTAGATATATGTTATGATGTTATATATAAATGTTATGTGCTATGTATGTTTCATATATATGTTATATGTAAGTATGTTGAACATTCGGGGATGAATGTTCCTAAAAGCGGGAAGTATGTAACACCCACATATTTTCAACGTCGGATTCTGAATTTTCGATCGAAATATTCGTGAAATATTCAGAAACCAGGCTGAAATAGTATTTGGCGGTCAAAATGTTAAGTTATAAAAGTCAAATACTAAAATGTAAAATGTAAGAACTAAAATGAAAAGAAGGAAAAGTGGAGGGATTAAAGTGACATTTGGCTAGGGTAAGCCTGAAGAACGAGGTTCGGCCGCCAAACTTAAAGGTTCAACTGCTGAAAGCAATTGGTCACCTCCACTATAAATAGTGGAGGCAACCGGCCAAAGTGAGGTTTTGATACAATTTCATATTCTCTCAACCTTTCTCAATGTCGTAGAAAGACCAAAACCTCCAAAACACAAACAAATTGATGTAAGTGAAGAGATTTAACTAAGAATCAAAGATTTATATTAAGGAAAATAGAGAAAGGCGGAAAAAGGGACAAGAAAAGAAAGGGAAGAGATTACTTTAAGTTCCCAGCAAGATCAAGCCATAAATCAGGTTAGATCTGGTTGAACATAAGATTTTAAGTTATGCGGTGCATGAATCAAACACATGCATGGAAGTTAGATATAATTATAAGAAGGAAAAGTTAAAAGAATTTAACAAACTAGAAGTTGAACCTCGAAATATTGAAAGAACTATGATTTAGATGATTTAAATAGTTAGGATTTGTGTATAATACACAAAATAATTGAAATATGATATTACATGTCATGGATTTGTGGAAATTAACTGATAGGGTAAGTTTAAGTTTATGTAAGAATGTGAAACATTAATGAAATTGATGGAAATTGAGTTGCATGTTGATAAATTGAAGTAAGATGATGTTGTTGAAGTAGATGGATTCGAATTGTTGTTTTAGAAGTATTTAATTAAGCTTTTGACAAGTTTTACCATGTTAAATATGCAAGAATCGACGTTTTGGCCTTTGGCAAAATCCAAGTTCAGCGGCCTAAAGTGAAGGTTCAGCTGCCGAAACTGGGGTTTGTCAAGCCAAGGCTTAAGGGGTAAGACGAAACCCAGTTTTGGCCCCCAAAAGTTGACTTTCGGCCGCTGAAACTAAGGGTAAAAGTGATTTGCGGCAGCTGAACCATGCTGCCAAAAATTTGACTTTCTTCATTGTTTAGGGACTTTAGGTTGTCGAAAGTGCCCCCTAAAGTCTTTTGTCAAGCAATTTTAACCTAAGTTGCTTGGATGTTTTTATATGATGTAATGATATATAAATTGGGGTTTATGAGATTATTTTAAGTATGTTTTAAGGTCAATGTTGAGTCTTTAATTCAAAGTCTGGAATACAGGATCAGACTCCGAAATTTAGGGATATCAGTGACGAACTAGGGATTCATCGGCATTTCAGTTTCTAGGTGAGTGGATATAAACTAAAAATTTTTTATGATATAGAAACATATGTTTTACGATATGTTCATGCATCACGAATATATTAGGATGTTGCATTATAGCACGAGATATGTTGCATTGCATTGTTACATAATACATGAAGGGTAATATTGGATGATCCTCGATCCCGTATGTTTATGTTACGTTATGACCCACAGAAAAATGTCCCTCGGAATACCTATGGAAATGTATTGTGTATATCCATTGGAGTGTCCCTCAATATGTACCTCGGATCGACCCTCGAAAAAGTTGTCCCTCGAAAGAATCACTAGAGAATACATTTTACATTTCCTTGGAATATTCTACGGGATATATATGTTATGTTATGTTTACAAATATGGTAAGCCTAAGATGGTCGAAATGAGTTTCTCGACGCATATTTAAGTTTTTACTAGTTTCAGGAAGATGGCTTGCCAATTGGATTTACTGAGGGATCTTGGTGACAGTATTACCTAAGGTGAATTGTTTGAAGATGTTTCATTACACGTGCATGAACTATTATTTTTATGATATATATTTTCGTATTTACTCACTAAGCTATTTTCATAACTTACCATTTTTATGTCCACTCATCCTATCCCTAATCTCCAATCCCGTTATTCA
>CAOGCB011389850.1:0-13169 GCA_948266635.1 Cnidoscolus chayamansa | reverse complement strand
TGCTTGATTAACTTACCTAAGCAAATTATGTGAAACATTTTGAGGGTTTACACACTCAGGGACTATGATAATTAAATTGTATTGCTTTCATTGGTCAAAGGAACTAACTTTAAAACACAGAATGCTCACGACTAGGTCCAGATTCAGCAAACTCATTTGGCCAAAGAATTTGTATCATCCAATCACATGAGCAATCTAATTGCCCGCTGGTACCCAGAAAAACCCAGTTTGTTGCAATTCATTCTCATCTTTCGTCCATCCGAAAGCTCCTAATTACATTTGGATTCGTCTCTGGAAAACCAGAAGGCAGCAGCTAGTGGTGGTGGTGGAGGAGTGAATACGTGATCCTGCTGATCGTACACTGAACCCATCGGATTAGCAGAAACAAGCTTTGAAAATTTACAAAAATGAGGGTACATCAATCCTTATTATTTTCTATCCTTGCATGCTGTACATATTATCCTTTTTTTTTATATGGATAATTTTATTGCAAATTGACATTTCCAATTTATCATAATCTCAATATTACTTCTAATTTAACACATTTAATTAAAAATTCTCTACACAAGACTCCAAGTTTCAACACTTCAATTATCAACAAAGACAACATCCAATATCACCTATAATTACAAGCAAACATAAAAATCCAAATGTATTGTTCTTATCATAATCATAACCTGAAAATGATGACGAGGGAATACATATACTTCTCTCTAGAACCATAAGCTTTGAACATAAGAAATTAATACGGCCGATACCTATGCCCATTGCTACTCTCATTTCCTTTTCTTGCCCTACCAGAATTACCACTTCTGTTTGAACCTCCACTGCCATTCCTGCTATTATTTCTCTGATGTGAAGGTGGGGTGTGCGGTTGTGCTCCAGGCTGCTGCCTACAAGCAAAAAGAAACACAGGAGCTGTAAACCCTCAGGCACTTCAAACCAAGTCTCCCATGATATGTCGTTAGTATTGCAGGTAAAACTGCCATACCAATCTAAGGAATAAAGCAAGGTTTCACATTTCAAATGTCATACTGAATAAAACAGATTGCTAAGCCCTATGCAACCAGTAAAATAAGACCATGGAGTGGGTCTTTCACCACTATAAAACTAAAAAGACATTATTGTTTATCAACCATATGACAAACCATAAACATCATCAAAATCAGATCTTTAACTAATTAAAATAGTTTACCAAATTCATTTTGCTGAAAAATACCAGAGTTTTAGGTTTGCCACTAAGGACACAAAAATTAGTTGAACCAACCAGGAAAGTGATAGTGCCATGTTTTTCTCAACTGATAGAATCAGGTTCCATTAACAAGATAATGAGACCATTGAGACACTGGATGCATATGTCTGTGAAACCAGATACAAATTGCTGGGCATTCTGATACAAATTGCATCCATCCCTTCGTATGTGCATGGAAGATGATTACATGACTCAGCAGTCACTCAACATGACATCAAACTCTGACCTACCCCCTCAACTCTACAGTTGAAAATGTAAGATATAAAGAAGTCAAAAGAAAAATAGTTGAGCTCACAGGACATATCCAATCCGACCATCAGGTAGAAGCATTGGCATCATTGCCATGCCAGCAGGTGTTGGTCCCCTCCCATAGATCAATGGCTGCCAAGAATTATAAAAATCTCAGTATCAGTTGAGTTTAGAATTTATAGAATTAGAAAGAAGTTTTAAGAAACACATAAACAAATGATTGATTGAAGACAGGAAAATAGTTGCCCTAACATCATAGAACTTTTAACAAGGGCTTATCCCATATTATAAGATCCATATGCATTTTTGATATGGGTAGAAGTATATTATATGATTAGGCAACTTCAAGAAAGAAACGTAGTAAAGGATGGTAGGCTGAATAGGTGCCTGAAACCTGTCTAAGACAAATGATGGAAATGGTATATCGGCAAAGCTTAGAAAACATGGAATCAGCTATTTCTATTTTTCTTTCATTTATATTAAGGCATTCTAATGGACTAGTTTTGATCTAGACATAGAAAGCTAACAAAACTAGCAGGAAGCAGATAAAACTTGATCTTGACATGCAGAGGTTACAAATCTATTCCACTAAATGCCTAATAAACCATTAGAAAAGATAAAACATATTGCAGATGCCAAGTTTGTTAACTTCACAACACAAAATACAGACTTAAAGACATGAATGCATAACTTCTCACCTGTGCAAAGCCAGCAGAACCATATCCTGCTCCAAGAACACCAAAGGTATTTCCTAGCAAACCATATCCAGCACCAGCTGGGTAACTTGGAAGCAAACGTGACTTCTGTAAATTTGACACTCCAACAGACTTCTGATCTGCCTGAGGTTTTGCAAGAGAACATTCCAAAATTTGGCCTAAAAATCAGAAGGAAATAAACTACCATGAATGAGTACTTTATTTACATTCAGTTAATAAATGCATGGAAGACGACAACTCAGAAATTTTGATCACCATCTAGTTCATATTTTTCAGTATTCTTCAATACTTTCATAGCACTAGACCTCTCTGTAAAATGCACAAAACCAATTCTATTCTTCTCCTGTCCAGGCTTTGAGGGTGGCAAAACCACTTTCGCAATTTCCCCATGGTGTTCAAATAGCTTCTTCAACTGATCTTGGGTGGTACTCTTCGGTAAATTCTTTACATATATTGCCTTAACCTATGCCAAACAAGCTAAAGTTAGATAAGCAAATTTAAAGTTCAAACAGCAACACATCACAATCATATGAAGCAGATGCCACCAGACTAATAGAACTAATTCATAAAATAGCAAGATAGATGCATCTCAAAAAATTGAGGCAACAGTTACTATCTGATCAATAAAATTGGACTTTAAACCCACCAATCACTGTGTAGCCTTGGTTCTCCACCCCTATGGACGCACTAAACGCACCATAATCATGAGTAGCCATTTAAAAACACAATGCTTTTTTGTTTTCCTGTCTCCCATTGACATCATGAAATTATAGATGACCTTGTCCAGCCATTTAAAAACACTCTGCTTTAGATATTTTAATTCCCATTTTCATGATAACATGCATGATATATCCATATAGGGCATTTCATACCTCAAACAATAATGATACTTCTCCACTCTTTTTAACAAGCTAATCATAGTCAGAAATGTAGGGGAAATCAATAAGTATTAAAATCACAAATCTTTTACAAAATCAGTGGAGAAGCACAAGTGTCCAATTGCTTTTACAATGGTAAGAGTCATATGCTTCCAGCCACTAAATTGTGTTTAACGTTTTGAGAGCAGTCACTCCGAGCAAGAATGTTGTGCATAAGACTGTCCCAATTTACTTCCCAACATAACTAGTTATGACCTTTTTCAATACCTGTGAAGAAGCAGAAGAATCAGCATTTTTTGGATCAGCCCAGCTTACAGTAGGAGCATTATTGCCCAGTCTAAATTTGGGGTTCATCATCTTCTGCCTTGAATAATCAGCACATGCATTATTATAGTAATCAATGAAAGCAAAGCCCCTGTTATTAGTAGTCTTCATATCCTGTACCAAATTTCTCAGACAGTGAGAACAAGACAGCTTACCACCAAAGTACATAAAATAATAAGGAAGACAGCATGAAGAAGGGAGAGCAGAGACAGACAAAAACCAGCAGACAAAGAATAAGGAAAAATAAATAGAAAACTATAGTAACTATTAATTAAACAGTCACACTAACCTTAACCAATTCCACAGCAGTAACTCCAGGCCCGACCTCCATCACAACCTTTCTCAAATCTTCCTGTTCCCAGTTTCTAGGAACATTGCCAAGGAATAGCCGATGCTTTGATTGAGATGTTGAACATTTAATTCTTTTGCCCTGAGAGATTAAAAAGAGAGAATTAATGCAATGTCCTTCAGCAACAGAAGCAGAAAACTTACAAATTTGAGGATAAGGATAAAAAGAATCAATGAAAATTTAAAAAATGCAAATGGAAGTCTTAAGAACAATTTAAGTTTTGGGCTTCACCAAAATTTTTGGTTATGCCTCAAAGAAAAACACCTGGCTGACATTTAAGTCAGGTATCATGCAATGTCATCAGCTTATATGGAGAATATGCAGCATGGATATGGTATGTAAGAAGGATGTGAACCTTGAATTCAGTATTATTCAGCTTATCAATGGCTTTAGAGGCCAAATCAACATTTCTAAAAGTCACAAATGCGAAGCCCTTGTTCTCATTTGAATCTTTGCCTTTCATCATTCGAACCTGTCATCACAAACAAAGATGCTAACAATCACCTTCTTAAGAATATGAAAGTATATGCACAATGAGTAGTAGCATGGCATACCTCTGTGACTTCGCCAACAGACTCACAAAATCCCCTCAAATCTTCCTCAGAAGCATCATGAGGAATACCACCAATGTATACTTCAGAACCATGAGGAGGGCGCGCAAGGAGCTCCGCATGTTTTTGCCTCTCATGCTCATCTTCAACCTCTGTCATATCACCTGTGATGCTTTTTTGTATATTAGATCCATCACCATTATCAGTGCTCTCCTCCTCCTCCTCCTCCTCCTCTTCCTCCTCTTCCTCTTCCACTTCGACCACTTCTTCCTCTTCCATTTCTTCCACCTCCTCTACTTCTTCATACTCTACCTCTTCATCCATCACTTCCTCCAGATCATCTTCTCCATCTAGATCAACCTTCTCATCAGACTCAATTGAGTTATCAGGTTCAACTGGTTCAGCAGCTGCTGAAGCATTTCCCTTTGCCCTTGGCATCTTATGTATATAAGTAAACAAGCTTGCAGGGAAACTGTGGAGAAGGCACAGGGGCCAGAAGAATTCATGGGAAGAAGTATACACATATTGAAAGGAGGAAACAAAGTCAAAGGCAAAAGGAGTTTCATAACATGAATCTCAATAGAACCCATGTGATGAGATAAGACTCAAGGTGGTGAAAATGTGAAAGTCTTTTAAGGACTAATGATGACATTATCAGCAGTAAGAGTTTTCTGAATGATAATTATGAGGCTATTGTTGGTGTGGTGGTGCATAAATATCAAGAAATGAACTTCTCGAAATTAGCTCATGACTTACTGTGAAAAAAAGGGAGGCAAGTTTAAGCATTACACAGGAAACGATACATTTTTATCCCATCACACATATGAGAAAAGAAAGGGAGAATTATGTAGTAAGATTTAATATATTAGTCTACAGATAATATAACAAAATAAGGCGATAATCATAATGCTTCAAGATAACCTCAGATGACACAACATTATCTGTCCCCATGATTCTTTTACAAATTTTCAGAAAAAAGGAAGGGTCTGGTGTAACAAAAAGGAGAAGCAAGCCATAATAAGATCCAATTTCACAAAAAAAATGCGTGTTCCAAACTAAACATACCAATCTGTGTGCCTCCCTGCAACAAATTAACACATAAAGGATGAGAACGAGATGGATATTTGAGTATATTAGCCAGTACAAAGTAATAGAATAGAATTTAGAAGAACAATATTTATGAAGTCAAAAGAATCTTTAAATTTGAAAAACTTTTTGCTTTTTTTGCTGCTGTAAGGCAATAATAGTTTGCTGATGCTTAGTTTCTGAAAGAATACAAAATTTGTTGAAATATTGCATGAAAGAATTTGAACACCACCAAGAAGTACAAGCCACAAAAGTCGATATTTATGCAAGTAAACTTAATATATAGCAACAAATATCATAGTTCTTCTGCTTCTCTCACTGTCTCTCATCTTTTACTCTGCCTCAATGAATAGAATAGGTTAGTCCCATGCCACTAGAAATACTACTAAAGCCAAACCTTATCACTAATTCTCTACAAAGTAATTTGCCTTTGGAACACCATCATAGACCAAATAAACGTGAGCAGCAGCAAATCGTAGACTTCAAATGCTGAGCTTATATATCAAATCAAACCTTGTGTTTGTTAAGCCAAAGGGAACTTTTCCAATTTCCACCCATATGCCCCAACATTTTCCATTTGCGCCAAGGAAGAATATTAGTTCTAACGCACTCGCAAGGCGAACAAAAAAAAAAAAATTGCAGAATTGACATTTACCAAGTTTCTGTCCGACCAAGAGGGTTCACATAGATCACAAATCTTACCTTAAATATAAGTTAACACGAAGAACAAATCTTTCAGCATTTAGCATCTGACCCAATTAAAAATTTAAACAATCATACTGATCGATTTACTGATGTGACCAAGCAGACCCCAATCAACCCATAAGGAGTTTGGATTGGAGGTAGCTATACATGCATGTATGAAGGCCGTTGCTTGGTGCACTGGTTAACAGTTGTAACATAACCATTCTTGGCATGAGCTCCGTCATACCCAAATCAACAAAAAGTGGTTTAAATAAGTGATTCCATCCCAAATAATTAATAAATGGTAACCGTAAGAAATCCACACTTAACAAGCTAAAATTCTAGAGTTTAGTATCTTCAATTTAAGGAAAAAAAAAAAGTTGTCAATCGCTGAATAAAATCAACAAAAAAAAAAAAAAAAGTGCGAAATCTAAGCACCAGGAAGCCACATTTCGAAGTAAAAGGGTAAGCAGAGCAAGTACCGGAAAAGCTAATCGCGATGATTGATAGAAGTGTTGGGAAGAGAATCGATTGTGAAAGTACCGGAGTCGGAGAAGCTAATTAATTTAAAATCTTCATTCTCGTTCTCAAGGACCGAACCCAGAGGTTCGGGTTTATTGGTCGAGTCGAATCACATAATGGTTGGATTTAAATTCCGAATTAGATTCGATTCTGTTTAATTTTTAATCTAAAATTAAATTACATCAACTAATTTAATCAGAATATAGATTTTATTTTATTAATTAATTTAAAATTAAAAAAAATAAAATTTATTTATTTATTTATTTATTTTCCATGACAACATATTTATAAAAATCAATTTTCTAATTCAAATATATCTTAAGAGTTATATTTTCAATAGGGATTTTAATATATCAATAGAACTCCAGATTGATTTTGTATTTCTAACTCAAATAAATAATTATAATAAATAATTTTATTTAATTTTAAATTTATATGGCAGAAAAAATAAATAATTTATAAAAAAATGCATATTTTTATAAATTTATAATTATACCATTCATATTTTTTATTTATTTATCTAGAATTAAGTAAAGGAATGAGTATAAAGGGAAAATTAGATATTTTATTCTCTTTTATATATATATATATATTTATAAGAAAATTATAAAATTTAATACAAGTCTATACTTCTCACCATAAAAGTAATTATAAATGAAAAAAATTGAATAATCTTAATTTGCACTTTACTATTATTAAATGTGGAAAGAAATCACCTTTCACTTACTTCTATTCTAATTTTCACTCTCATTGTCTTTCAATCCAAACATAGTAACAAATTCATATGAAGTTGCCAACCCCATGTCACATAAAAGGAAGACTATCATCTCAAAAGCCAACATATAAATAAAAATATACAATAATCTTGCAAAGTCAAAGCCTTATTATTGTCAACTAAGCATACACAATTGTAGGACATTCCAACAGCAAGAAAAAGAAAATATTAACACGAAATGCTTAACCAATACATTTCCAACAAAGAACATATCTGTTAAAGACAGCATATTCAACATCAAACATCTCTTGAAAAATTCAATTGCCCATTGTAGAAAGGAAAAAGGAAAAATCTCAACCGTTTCTAATGCAACTGAATTCATTCCCTGTAACAGCTAACAAAATTGAACTCCTACAAGAGCAGCAGCTCTGACCACAATTTGATTCGCCTGTATTGCCGTTGCAAGCAAAAGTACGGGTGAGTTTCTAATGTAATTTGTTTACAATGATTCATCTATGATTCTAAATATGATCTGTATGTAATTGTGAAGAATGGTAATGTCCAACTGATTAAAGAAGGTGCCGTTGTTTTGAAAACCCCCACTTAGTTCCAATGCTACAAAACTTTCCTACCTGCATTTTGCCAAATATAGTTTTGAACTACACATGATACAAATTCATAACAATATTTGGCTCATCATCTCTTACCAATTTAGGACTTCTAGTGAATGTCTGAGCTTAGGAATTATCCATACCAGAGAGTGATTAGGTTGCTATTGGTATTTCATTTCATGTATTCCAATACACTCTGGGTGATGTCTTCAAGGAAAGAAACAAAGCCCATGACACTCGTGAAGCC
Organism: Cnidoscolus chayamansa; assembly: GCA_948266635.1. Lineage (NCBI taxonomy): Eukaryota > Viridiplantae > Streptophyta > Magnoliopsida > Malpighiales > Euphorbiaceae > Cnidoscolus > Cnidoscolus chayamansa. The sequence goes on along the minus strand of CAOGCB011389850.1, from coordinate 4,985 downwards.
ATTGCCATCAACATCCTGTTCCTCAATGAGGTAATTCTCAAATGCGGAGGCATCCTCCTGCCCTCCCCGGATAAAAATCAATTTTGGAGTTATACTCCTGTCTTGCTTCAATTTATTTATTGTATTTCTCAACAAACCTGGGAAGTTAGACATTTGCCTTAGAAAGCTCAAAGCAAAGCAAAGTGCGTTCTAGGAATACATTCTGCATGAAAGCAACAACAAATGATAAAAGCAACTTACAATCCTGGGGTGGAGGAAAAGGAAGTGCAGGATCTGCCGTGGATGAGTAGAACACAATTAGAATTGTAAATGCATCAAGGAAAAATATTGGACTACCACTGGTAATTAATGCAGCACGGCTCAAAGAGTGACGTGGATATGCCTGTTTATCTGGCGTAGAATATGACATTAGTACTGGATATACAGCACGATGAAGGGAACTTGGTTCAAGCGCACTGCACCAAAATTTAGAATGAATTCCTCGGTTAAATTCTTATAAAAGTAAACAGAAATCAAACACACAATACCCCATAAGTGCAGCAGTAAGATTGATAACATACCAAAATGGAATATTATGAATTGCCTATGTGAACAACTATCCTCCTCCTTTCCATTACCCCACTTCTTGGGGGGTAGGGTCATATGGGAAAAGGCAGAGTGTTCTATTAAGTATACCACCAACAGAGACTAAGATGTTATCTAGTGAAAACTGGCCCTCAGTCAAATTTTCTTCTAAGCTTATTGATGATTTCCATTCACAATAGCAATATTGGAAATCGATTCTCTCAGTTAAAGCAGTAACTGTTACAACATCAAATGTAAACATTATAGATACCTGAAAAGGCATTGCAGGTAGATCCGGTAGTCAGGGTGTACACCTTCTTCATGAAAGCGAAGAAGAGGATTTCGAAGCAAAGCAAAGACTAGACGGGGCAAGGGTTGCAGTTGTGGGCATTGCGAAAATGCAACATCAATCTGACCAGTTACTGAACTTCCATTCTTAAACTGAACCAGATTATACGAGTCATTATACTGAGCAGTTAGGATTACAAGCCAGTCATGAAGCAACATCCTGCCCTCCCGAACCCCTTGCTCCAAAGAGGCTAATATAACCTATGCAGGGAAAAATATTATAACCAATGTAAGATGAGACTCAATAGTGTTTAGTAATTAGAAACATTATTTGCATTTCCCTTTATTATCATTATAGTCGACAAACCAGCTAACAGATCTTTTAAGAAGCAAACACCAGTAAAAAGTATGTCCAAACCTTGGGTTGATTTGAATGATTTTTGGCTTAAGAATCCAAAATAAATTGGTTTCACACTTGCATATAAGGACCAAAATTATTCTTGTTACAGACATTTCATGTGTGAAAAATCCAGGAATAATTAATAGTCCACGTCGTTACTACAAGAACATCAACAGATTACAGAAGTGCCTCCAAACAGGATTGGTATCGTTTATATACAAATAATTTGGTTCTCACATGATTTTAGAAGGAGAACAGCTTATTTTACAAGTAGAGTGCATTTACATGCCTTTTACTTCATAAGAAGAAAGTTATGTTCATTCAAACCAAGAGTGGGAAAGAGGAACCTATGTCTCAAAACATCTATGAATTTAGCAAAACATTTCAGCTGTACACTATACCATTGTTCAAAAAGCTATTTATTTCGTTAGAATTAGGATATTTTCTTAATGAATATAACCCTAGATCGCTAATACTGACACATCTTGCACTTTTTACTTTTAACAGATTATTGTTCAATGGAGAGAGAAGATGACACCTTGTGAACAAGAAGTGATAGAACAGCTTCAGGATCCACGTTGTCATAGACTTCGTGAACATTTTGAGCAACACCAAATTGCAAAGTTCGGATCCGCAATCGCCGTTTAAGGGAATACTTCCCTCTGCATAAATATACAACAATTAACAATTAGCCCAGAAACAATGACAGGCAATCAAAGAACAATGAGCGCATAAATATACAACAATTAAAAATTAGCCCAGAAACAATGACAGGAAATCAAAGAGCAATGAGAAAATGTAAGTTGCATGAACAATCTATAAAGCTCGGAGAAGTAACTGCTCCAGCAACACAACAATATCCAATTTACATGCCATTGAAGATATTTCATATCAAACAAGATGACTGGTTAATGTATCAATTAAGTCATACCCACTTGCAGAAACCAATCCTGAACTTGAGAGCTCTTCAGGGGGCACAACAACAGTGTACTGAAATGCAATCTGTAGCACAGGCTGCTCTGATGCATATCTGCAAAAGAATGAAAGACAACCTCTGAGGTTATTGTTTGAAGCTTGTGCTAAAAGAAGCTCAAAAAAGCTCAATATATTGCAGAAAGCAATTGTTACCGTGCCTTACAGAAAAAATGGTAACATGAGAAGAAAGAGTCCGATCATATATAAACACAGGCACAGCCCAGTCTACACAACTAAAACATCATCACTATTAAAGATTGATAAGATATCACATTATTGATGTGAAAATAACCATCCATTAAGGGATGATGCCTGTAATTCTATCATTATATTTCTGCATTTAAATAAACTTGTAATGTTTAACCTTCACATTTACCTAACAAGAATGCATGTGCATATTGGGTGCCATAATACACCGTGCAACTTGAGGCTCTTATAAACTACAAATAAACCAATGGAATACTTTTCTCCTAATAGTTGCACATTCAGAAATTCTTTGCTGTTTCCTAACAAATAAATGGTTGTACATTCATTTATGGAGTTTAAGTTGGCCATAGAAATGACTATTGCAATAAAAAGATGCCATAACAGGAATCTACTATGTTCTTGCAATAAAGAGGACAGTAACATTATGTTAACCTTCCACATGCATTACACACTTGTCACAGTATGATAAAAATATTTCACATGCTCTATATGAACTTTACCAAATGTCAAATTACACTTAGCTAACTAACGACCATAACATATTGGCTACTAGAGAAGTATATATACCTCGAAAAGCCATCTGTACTAGCAAAATCAAAGTCATAGGCGTATGTAGCATAAGAATCACAACAAATAATGTGCTGAACATTTTCATACTGTGGATCTGGGAAGAAATGGCCATACTGCAACAAACAGTTTCAAGCAAGTGACATATTTGGTGTAATGTACTGAAATATAAACAACATGAAAGTGCCTTACAGAATGACCAGGCTTAAATTCAGACGATGTCCTCAATCGAAGTATACAACCAAAAGCATATGGTCGACTTAACATCCGATAGCTGCAAAGGTACAATGTACAAAATTAAACCTGACCAACAGACCCAGTGAAATTGATCATAATATCACCTTTTTGCAAATGAGCTCATAGTACTTTATAGAGAACAGCTATATGTTTTTATGAGTGAAATACATAATTGTATGCAATGCAGATTACAAACTTAGTGCTTTTATTAAATTCTTTGACAACATTCAACATTAATAATAATGCCTTTTTCATTAATGTGATAAAATAGCAATGACATGTTTAGCACTAATTACTAGTGCATTTGAGACTCACATATCCTGAGGAAGTGTCGAGTCATCAGTGTTTGAATACAGAAATAGTGAGCCTCCGCTTTCAATACTAAGGAACTTAAGGGATGCTAAATCCGTATACTCATTCGTAACAGCAAAGATGTCCACGCAAACACCTGCTTGAACAGCGACAGCAGCCTGTAAAATACATGTTATTACACACATTTCCCATGACTTAAAGCTCAGAATTAATGAACAAAAGTTAAGCCAAAGTACCAGATCTTTGTAAAATGGTGTCTGTTCGGGAAGTAAAGCCCTGTCTGCATCCTCACCCTTACTGGCATATTGTTCACCATATCTCCTTGTGTCTAACTGCCCAGCTCCATAATCAGGAGGACCAGACAAAAAGGCAAAGACTCTAGCTGCAATCAGTTTCAATCAGGCAGTTACATGTATCACATCTTCAAAAACAGAGAAACTTCCTAAAGGTATAAGAAAACTATCAACCTTTAGTTATATAATACTAAGCAACTAAAATGCAATATGAGCTTTAAATGCATCACAGACCTAAAGCAAATATGTTTCCATACTCTGATCCAAGGTACTTAAATAGGGCTTCCATTGCTACACCAAAACCTCGCCCACCCATCAAAACACCATCCAGTCCTTGACCTGCACCTGTGGTTCTCTCCCATGAAGTTGTTGGCCTAAGTGTGTCAAGTGCGGCTGTAATACGGTCCTTACAAGTTTCCACCTGTAGATGAAGTGCAGGATTTATAATGAAGCAAATATTTGATGACAAATACAGCTGAAATTTTCAAGTTTTGAGCAAAACAAACAACCTTCCAAATTCCAATTGACTAGTGACAACAAAAGATCACAAACCCAACACAAGCTATGCATACAAGAGGACATCAATTTGGTGTTATTTGCTATTTAATTTTATTAAATGAACAAAAAAAATAAACCGCAAAAAAAACGACTAACATACTGGGGCCAAGAATTGTAATAAAGGCATCGCATCTTCAAGCTCAATTGGCAGGGTGCCCTCAGTATCAGGAGGAATAAACAAGTTCTTCACAACTGGAATAGGTCCTTGAACATCGTACAACCCTATTTTGTGGCTGAAGGTTGCAAGCCCAAACAAAGCACCAGGTGCAAGGGCTGCAATAAACAGCAAAAAGAAAAGTTGATATCAGAGATCATAGTTCCTGTCCTGAAAAAATGGACTACTGAATTGTTTTGAACTACAACTATTAAAGGATAATTTTCGACCTTCCAAAGCAGCTTGCAGTGCACTTTTAGTAAGCTCCAAAAATTCTTCTGAAGCTGCAGATAATCCAGAAGAGCTCATGAAGTGTTGACCTCTTCGGAAAAGCATACAACAAAAATATTATAGGTTCCAGAGGCTTACACATAACAGAAAACATAAAACCACAAGAAACTACAATAATTTTTTATGGCATAAATAGCTT
>CAOGCB011389848.1:5000-15668 GCA_948266635.1 Cnidoscolus chayamansa | reverse complement strand
CTTTGCGGGATTGGATTTTTTCGATAGTGGAAATGCCATAAAGCGCGAACCAAGATCCGTAATACGAAAACCAAAATCAGAATGAGGAAGAAAAAGATATCGTGATGTAAGTCCATTATTCCTTGCATCATAGGGGTTGCTACGTCTTGAAATCCTAATTGCCATGGTTCCGCTGCATCACAAGGAGCAATTGTGAGGAATAACCATTCTAGAACAATCATTTGCTTTGCTTCATTCTTTGACTGCTCTGCCCCCCCCCAAAAAAAAGAGAGAGAGACTTGTTGAAAATCACCGGTTGGTTTGGTTCAACCAAGAAAGGCATGGGATTTTTGGGCGTAACATTCTTTCTCTTCTCTGCGGAGTCCTTCTCGCTTTCAAGGAAAGGCAGAAGGAAGAAAACCCGAACGAAAGAAAACTGACCATGAGTTCCAATCCACCTTAGTATCTTCAGCTATTCCAACGTTGCTTAGCGAATCCGCTCTTTCGTAAGAGAAGAGGAGTAGAAGGGGGAATCACCCAAGAAAGCAGTGAGCCAAGATGCGCAGCGGGGACAAGTTGGTAGCAAGCTTATTCCATTCATTCTTTATTTTCTTATTTTACGCTTTCCCTCGTTGGGTCGAACTTCTTTCTTGTGTTTGACTTACCTACATAGCTAGCTTCGTTGCCGGAATCAAGCCCAATGTAGTTCTCTTTTACTCGCACCAATCACTTACCACCGAACGAAGCACCAAAAAACAACTATTCCTTATCTACATCAGACTTGTCCTTTCCTTCCTGCCAATTCCAGTTTTGAACTACCGCAGACTTGTTTCATAGCTTTCAACTTCTCACTCGATGGCCTGGAAAGAGAAGCTTTTATGAAAAGAGATTTATTTCAATTCCTTGAGCTTAACCCGGATCAAGGATTTTATGTCTTGCTCTTCTTCCAAAACTGGAAATCTCCAGTGCAGGAGATCAGCCAGATCTACCTGATCATTTGGACCCAGTTCCAGATCGTCCATTACGAGGTCCGCGATTCGATTCTCCCGTGTACTTGATGGGAGTTGGGAATCAAAAGGGAAAGATTCCGCATCCGATAAATAGCCCCCGCGCCCCGGGGCAGAACTCCCCTCACCCTCCACATTTTGCTGAACTGTCTGTGGTGCAGCCTGGTTAGGTAGAGAAGATGATGCCTCACCCTGGTTTCCATAAGAATTTTGAATCCACGACCCACTGCACAAGGACTCACTGGATGAATCGGATGGTGATGGCAGAGGAAGTGCCTGCCCCGCCCCCACACTCAAGACTAGCGGGAATAAGTTGGTCAAATCCAGACCTACGTGAGAAAAAAGGTAGATCCGGATCAAAGATCCTAAGAAAGATACCGCAAAAACCAAACTCAAAAATAGAACAAGTCGAAGTTTATGATTGAAACGAAAACTATAACAACGAAACAGAAAGATGAAGCCTAAAAGAAGATTAGCAAAAATCACACACGTAGTGGTCATTCCTTTGCTTAAAGTGAGAGTCTTACCTATTCTTGTACTTTCATCCGATGTGGGAACTTCTTTATGTAGCATCCCACGAAGCTGAATAATATAATCCAAGAAAGGGCTCTATAGCTTTCATTCGATCAATCAGCAGAAAGCTTGACCCGAACCGAGCTTTGACTCAATTTCATCAATCCTGTTGCGGGATCGAATTCGAACTGGTCCAATCCACGTACTCCATCGCAATTGGTTAAACTCTCATGATCGATGTAATTGAGAGAAATGCCACCAGAGCTCATATCCGGCAAAGGAGGATTGAGCTTTCAAAGAACTCCTAATTCGAATAGGAAAGGCACTCATACCTGGCAAAGGAAGAATAGTTCATTGGACAAGGTCGCGTAAGCTGAAAGGTCAGCAGAGTCAACAACTACATCGGAAGCTTGAACCCGAAGAGGAGTGAATGTGGGAAGTGAAAATAAATCCTCTAAGAATTCACTCTCCTTGCTCGCTGCAAGTATTACGCTCGCTGGATAGACTTTGAAGGAGAGGGAATGAGAATACCGGGAAAATGAAAGAATTCCATGAAAAGCTAAGATTATATTCCTTAAATTCATGAAGTAAGCATTTTTGCCGGGTTTTCGCCTTTTATCTAAATATAAGCTGATATCAAGTCCAAAGGCCTATGCATAATTTAGCCATCATATAAGGGGCTCCTCAGTTCCTCTTCAAAGGGTCAAGGTCAAGGCTGACAAGTGTAAATTGGCAGCTAGAATAGTTATTGGACCAGTCGGAATAAGAAGAGCTGTCATTAGATCTCTCAAGGCATCAAATGTTTCAACTTGGTCAAATACTGCACTGCAGGGCATCGCTCTCAGAGGAAGCATGAACTTATGAGTTTCAGGAGTTTCCCTTTCAGTACTTTCATCCAAAAGAGCAGCTTTGCCGGGTATGATGGTTCGAGCTGACTTTCTCATATGAGCTGTGTTCGAGTTCTGGGATTAGACCCTTCAAGCGGAACACCAATTAAATCCTGCTTACTCTTCTCTGAATTCACTAGTCGTTGGTAGCTGCCGGTTGAAGTTGATTGCCAAAGCGTAAAACTCGATGTCCGAACATACGTACCATAGGTTGAAGCTGGGGTTTCCATTATCTCTCGAACTGTGGAAGGAAGAAGCGAACGCAAGAACTCGATGTGACTTATTGAAGGATTTCTTTGAGTTCCTTGAAAGGAGTTGGAGTTATCGGATTTTCCAATGTTTCAACTGAAAGGGGAAAGTCAACTCTATCAGGATTTGTGAAATCTACTCCCTCCTAAGCCTAGTATTCTATCGGGGTTTCAGCTCAAACTATCATCTCTGAATTGCATCCATCCTCAATTACATTGATCCTGCTGAGCTTATGAGCGAGTTTCTGTCTTTAGATTCATTCCATTGATCATTAGCTGAATACTTTCCTTTGCCTTACAAGGATTCCGATAAAAGTCTCTCTTGCCTTAAATCGGCTAATAAAGGCGGGAACCCTAGTTTAGGTCAGACCTATGACTTACTCTTCTGACGCTTGCGACGGAGTGATAATGCCAAATCGCTTTAGGAGTTTGACCCACGCTCTAGTTCTTCAAAGCTTTAGGATAGGCTCCTTCCTACGACATCGCTACCTCTTGAAGGAGTTGTCATCGCTTCCTCTTCCTTTGGTCTTGCTTGCTTTTTCTTCCTTATCGGATTGATTTAGAGCTGCATCCGTCTTCAATCCCTTCGAGATGGGATAGCGCCATTTTTCCTTACTTTAGGATTCCTTTGAGAGAGCAACCACAGGCTCAATCTATCCGTCTACAAGGACCACGTACTCAAGCTCCTAAGCTAGGTCAAGACATTGAGAATTTACTTCTACCAAGAACCAGTAGCTTTAGGATCATTGCAGAAAGCAGACTCTATTCTGAGAATCCTTTGCAATAAGGTATCGTTCCCCAGTTATTCAAGCTTGAAAGCTACCCTTGGTTATAGAGTTCAATCTTCTAAAAAGCAGCAATGAAATCGAATGAGAAATAGCTTATTTTAAGAAATATGATCAATTACCTTCTTCAAAGCCATCTTCTTGAAAGCAATAGGAAAGCTCCGAACTCGAACTACTCTTTTTTCAGGATTCGATCCAGCCCCCGGTCAGTTGAACCTGTGGCTACCCTGTTGTGACAGAAGAGTTCCAAACCTTCTTTCTTTTTTAAAGGGATCTTAACTATGTCTCCCCTTTAAATCCTATGTTAGCAAATCCCATCTTGAAACGTCTTTCTGCTGGCTTTAGAGCAATCAATCTTTTATTTAAGGCTCCTTCTTAGCGATAGAGTCTAAGGTTCCTCAAGCAATATAGAAATTCTCTCCTTCTCTTTAGGAATTTCGTAAGGTAAGAAAGCTTGTCTATCTGAGACTAGAGATATAGTACGATAGATCCAGTCATTCAGATGTTGCACATTTAGGAGCGCTGTTTTCAGAACAACTAGAAATCTCGTATGAAAATAAATGATGGGTCTTCATTCAAGTGAGAAATCGGATCGAGAAACCACCGCCCAAAGGTGCTTAGCCAAGAGTAGTCCGAAATGGGCTCGCGAAGCCGGTCAACGAAATGACGTAAGTGATAGATAGAATCCTTCAGTAGGCTAATCTTGACAGTTCCATTGCAAATCTAAAGAAGTACTCCCTACCGACTCTTTGAGATTCCGTAAGTAACCCAGTGCATGTTCGAAAGAAAATGAAATACGAACAGAACAACCGCGCTGGTCGTCACAAGTAGGTAGTAAGCCTCATGGAATTCATTCATTATTTTTTTTCCTTTATTTCGTTAATCGTTTTCTATTCTTTCTTTCGTTTTCTAGAATATTCTGGTATTGGAATCGATAGAATAACGAATGGAATGAATCTCGCCATTTTTTCCGTACTCCTTTTTAGCCTTATCTTTTTATATAGAAAATTTTGTTTTCATTTGAATCGAATGTATGGCCCTCGAATTGTATTTTTTCTCTATATATCCCTTCTGTGTTTCACCTCCCTCTTTTTCTATTTTTTTAGAATCTTTGTTTACGGGTTTTTTTTTAATGATGTATTTCCGGTCTTTATGGGAACTTGCGCGGTTTTGGGGTCGGGTGGGGTTAGCATATCACATTACAGCCCCAGCCCAGCAAACTCATCATCAGAGGATGAATTCGGTATCCAGGTCATTTCGGAGCCTTGGCCCGTGAATCACAATGGGACCTATGAATCTTCCATACGTAATAGGATTCTCCTTTTGGAGAATCAAAATAGCATCTTTCGCCTTGATAAAGAGAAGGGGGTTTTTATTTATTCGTAAGGGTGGGTGATAAAGCTGGAGGGGACCCCAGTGCTTAGAGTAACTGGCCGAAAAGGCTAGCGAGGTTCCCACTATAGTGAAATGAAAGATTGAGCAGCTGCTGAAGATGGAGCTGCAGAGGGTAGTTCCGGTAAAAGAGAGAAAGTTTTATTTGATTGATAAGGGCATTCTGTGAATGGAGGAATTGGCACAAATCTGATCTGAAGTTAATGTTGCGGCTGAAAGAGTTTCAATAGGCCAGGAAAATATTTCCGCTAAAGAGTTCTCTATTGCAATGTTGTTTGGCGGGTCGCTGTCTTTTGACAAGATAGGTTTCGTTTGAAAAAATAGAGTTTTCAATTGGCTCGGCTTCCTTAGATAATCAAATCAAGTTTCAAGCCGGTCAATCGTTTCAAAGGAAGAAAAGAAAGGCCAAAATCAAGATGAATGTCGACCTGGTAAATCACCTAACTTTGTATAGCTGAAAGTTGCCAAATCGGTTGAAAGAATTGAAACGAATGCTGGAAAATGAGCTTCAAAGCTTGAACTTCCACTTTCAAGAGTCAGAAGAAGCGCGGATGGCACCAGTCCTGATTGATTGTTTTGAAGTTAAGGGCTTTTGCCTACTAATGAGTACAGATATGCGGTCTTAGTATAGGATTAAAGTCCTAGTATTAAAAAAAGAATTTGCAGGGGTACGTGCGAAGTCTTCAATGAATGCCGAGACTAGATTCGAAACTATAGATTGCTCCATTCTTATCCGAAGTGCGCAATAAGGAATGGCGGGATGGATGACTTGCCCTAGGCACCTCAGGGAAATGTTAACCACATAGGGATGCCTTCAGTCTCTTTCCGGACCTACTCATCGCGTCGCTAACGCTCCTTCCTTGAAAGAGGCCTCAGACCTGAGCACCTATACTCTTCTTTAGATCTGCTCCTCGATGGCTCTAAGCTAAGGTAAGATCTTACTTATTCGATAGAGTCAGGAGTGTGAGAACCACTTCTTTATAGGGAAGTTTACTCCTTTGCTAGAATAAGGAAGTTGACTACTGATTTGAAAAAAGATGGATACAAGCAAGAGTTTGGTAATTTCTGAATTGAGAATTAGGGGAGATGGACAAAAAGACCGAGGAAAGAATGAAAATTTCATAGTGATGACTGGGCAAGGCATGGCGAGGAACTTCTTTGAAAGAAGCTAAGGAAAGTTGGAAAGAGTGGTAAGCGCTACGAACCTCTCCTTCCTCTTAGGTAGGCTAGGGTCTTTGAATCCGGGTGCCAAGAGCTAAAAAGCAGACTGCCCCTCAGTTTGACTACTTGCACGTAAGGGATCGATCCGAATGCAGGCCGGAAGATAATTGAATGAAGATTCTAATAGAGTAAGAGGTGTAGTGGTAACTGCGAATAATGCAATGCAAGGTTGCCGCCAACAAGTGCCAATAGAAGATGTTTACCGAGGGATGAGAAAGCACCTTTTCTTTTGTCTTTGTCAGTGTCACAGCTAACGGGACCAGGTAACTACGTGGTGTTGTGTTCGGTTCTGAGGATGTTAAAGTTTTTCGAGAGGTTCAAAGAGTAAAGGAACAACTAAGAAGGGAAATTATTAAAATAAAAATGTCTGACCCTTGGAATTATCTGGGTGAGATTCGTCTTGCAGAGGAAAAAACTCAAACTTCATTTACAACACCGTGGGCACTTACTGCTATGTCGTCATGCCATTTGGTCTCAAGAATGCAGGAGCTACTTATCAAAGAGAAATGATGGCAATTTTTCATGACATGATGCACATCGACATGGAGGTGTATGTTGATGATATTTTTGTCAACTCTAGAACTCGAGCCAATCATGTAGATAACAGAGTTCTTCAGAGATCCCGTGAGCATAAACTTCAAATGAATACGAAGAAGCGTGTTTTCGGAGTTTATTCTGGTAAGTTGCTGGGCTTCCTAGTTAGTAAGAGAGGTAGATCAAAATCAGGCTAGGGCTATACTATAGTTGAGATGCCTCCTCATAAGAATATTTAAGTGCTTCGAGGACTTCTTGGTCACTTTACTTTAAGTGCATTCGGAGATTGGATTTATTTCACAGCATTCCCATAGGTGCAAGCCTTTCTAGGAACTGATCAAAGGAGGGGAAAATTGGATTGGAACCCCTGATGTCAACAAGCCTTTGACGAGCTTAAACGAGATCTTATCAATCCTCTGGTTCTCATGCCTCCCATCCCATTGAGGGCCGTCCTCCTCTATGTGTCTACAACTTAGGATTCTGTTGGAGCCGTGCTTGCACAGCATGATGACGATAAGAAGGAGAGAGCTGTGTACTATTTAGCTAAGTTGTTCAATGATGCATAAAATAAAGACACAGCTATGGAGCTCAAAAATTGAAGCATTATTTTCTGGCCCATGAAGTGAAACTCCTTGCCTTGCCCGGATGGATCCGATCCTCCTCGATAAGCCTGTGCTAACTAAGTCCGCAGGAACTAAGCCAATTGAATCCTAATGGCAGCAGTTTTTACGTGCAGCCGTTCGTAATCTCTTGCCAAGAGTTTGATCTCGTGTCAAGACCTCTCTTCTTTGAGTAGAAAATCGAGATCCGAAAGTTAATGGTTATAGCACCGGGGACGAATCTCGTCCGTTCTTAAGGACAGTTGGTGCGCCCTAAGTTTTCAAAGCAAAGGCTTTTCCTTTTCTTTTAAGTTTAAGTGCTTCTTCTTCTTTTAATTGAAGTAGGGGAATCTTTATGAAAGAAAGAGATAAAGCACACTTCCTTAAAGCACTTTCAGTAACTAAGGAAGACCCGCTCGGTCCCTCAGAACGTCGGTAGAAGGCATATAGAAGGAGTTGTTCCAAAACCCGCAGGCAGAATAACCTTTGTTGGTATGAACACTGGAGGAACCGCTGCTTTACTTTGCACAATAAGAAGCTTTTGACACTGGTCTTGTTCACGAATGCAGTTAGCTCGAGTGAAGGAAACGAGGCAAGTAGGCCAATTTTCCCGGATAGCTTTTTTGTCGATGCCTTTTCTCTTGTTGAAGAAGCCGAGAGTGAAAGAGATAGGGAGTAGGGAAATTCCTTAGAAGAAGAAGAGGCATACTGGCTTTTCCTCTATGGCTTTGAGAATAGAAGAGTGCCCGCTGAATCTGTTCTATTTCGAGTGCCTGGTGAATCTCTTCTTATGGAGTGGTACCCATTTTATTTTGTCTAGTTGACTTTTTTGCATGCTTTCCTTCATACGGCTTTCGGGCTCATAAGGGGGATTTCGCTAACCCCCTCTCTTCTATGTTCAGGTAAGAGAGATGACTGAGACGGGAAGAAAGGGAGTTGGAAAAGACGGCATTAGATGAAAAAGGATACGCTCCAAAAGGGGATGGAGTAAGGGATAACATTCGATTAGGACAAGCAAGTATGGGATGTTCTTTCTATAGAGTGATAAACGGTGGGATCTTGCTTTCTAAAAGCCATAGTAAGGCTGTGCAGTCAGCCAGTAGATGACACCAGAGAGGGCAAAACACGGATAGGGGCTCTACCGCGATATGATAGATCTCATTGAGAAAGCGCTATCAAAGCCGCTGTCCCAATAGCTTTGTTCAGGAGCGAAGCAGCTCTCTAGAAGAGGGAGGAGCTTTACGTAATAGGGGGCTCCTCTCTTTCTGACGCTGCACGTGTTAAGGCTTGGAGTTTTTCTTCATCTTCCTCGCCTGATTCATCACTGTCGGAGCTCTATTAGTAAATTAGGACTGCTGCGAAGTTTACTGCTACTGCTAGAGAAAGGTTCGCAAGACAGTTCAACTTCAGGGTCTCAGCCTTCTGTAGTGGACGACTCATAAGCTTCAGATTCCGACCCATCCCTCGTTCCATAATCTGGGATGTACCCCAGAACGTACGTCGGAAAGCTGATAGCCTCCCCTTCTTCTAATGTCTGCTTTTGTGCCTTCGTCAAGCCCCTTCTCCTTAATCCCCTTCCCATTTTTGAGTCCGACAGGATTTTCCAAGTCATAGCCCATTTTTTGCATTATCTTCTTAGCAATAAGGCCATAGTTGGAAAAGTCTGGCCTCCCTTCTGTAGCAATAGGCTCCACCTTCAAAGCATATGTTTAAGTTGCCCTGTTTTATATTCTAATTGGCCCCCTGACCCCAGTCATTGGTACCACGAAGATAGCTCCCCCAGGTTTCTCAACTGACGAGTGGCACACCAGAGGCGCGAAGCGTGGAAGACCTGCGCCTACGCGCATTGCCTGTTTACCCTATTTGGCCTCTTCTTCACTATCAGATGTGACGCTAATAGTGACCACATTAGATGAGCTTTTCCTATTTTTAGCTGCCGGAATGACCGGGGCTTAGATCTCGGCGTTATGAGAAATTTGGAAGGTATTTTCATTTTTCTTGTGGAAGGAATAAATTGGGCTTTTCTTCGACCCCGGCTTCCGATCTGTGAAGACTGTTTTGTTTGTACTTTTTTGTCCTCGTCGACATATTTGAAGTATTGATAGAGGGTGGACGGAACAACAAAGTTCCCGTGAATCCAAGGCCTTCCCAGCAGTAGATTGTAGGACGTGTCGTTATCAATCACATAACACGTGATTTCAGACTTCAAGTCTGCCAACTGACACTTAAGGCGAATCTTACCAATCGCCCTTTGCTTTGGGAGTCCGCATTGTATCCTTGGATGGTCATCTTAGTGTGACAACATTTACTGGTAGGGATTCCCTGGTGAGCTAGAGCACGAAGAGGCATTCTATTTATGGCGGACCCCGGGTCTATCTGCACTCATGGTCACTTGGCCTCCCCAATGTACCCGGAAGGGTAGAGCGGCCTGTTATCTTTCATGTCACCCAGGAGTAGGTCGTCCTTTGAAAAGACTATGTTGGCGGCCCGGAACTCTCTGGTTGCCATACATTCCTCACACTCTTTAGGCTTCTTCCCTTTAGCTTCAACCCGATTTACGTAAGTGTCTTCTGGGCTTGCGAGAGAGCTTTGACTACTGCCTTTCTGGTTTCAGGAGAAAGACGTAGGAGGTCGTACATCGAAATTCTGGCAGGAATAGTGGCCAATTGAGTCACCAGGTCATAGTCGAACGGTTCGTTCAGACTAGGTGGATTGCTCCCTCTGGCGAGCTCTTTTCTTTGTAAAGGCCTTAGAGGTTCTGCCAATCTCCTTAACACTTCTGTGCAATCACGGTGCTAATTTTTTCCCGACCGGGTGAGAAAGTCCGTCCTCCTCATTAGTAGGATCCGACTCGGAATCCCTGACTGCATTTTCTTCCTCTATCATTTGGGGCTTATCGACTTTTGTGACGAGGACGGGTCCGACCCCCCTACACCCCCAACCCCCCCCTCTTGCTCTCCCCTTCGTCTTTCTCAGCAACAACCACGTGGCAGATTGCCATAGCACCTGGGGACCCTTGGTCTGGCCCTGGGCCGTGGTATTTGAAGAAAGGACGGCAGGGCGAGCACATGTCTGGCCATAGCTGCTGTTCTTCCTTATCTTGACTCATGGCGTCTTCATCAGTGAGTAAATCCTCATCATCATCATCATCATCATCTTCCTCCGTAAGAGAAAAGGGACCACGGCCGCCATGCCCCCTGTCCATTCTAGCTATCAAGGTTAACTTGCCCCTCTTTCTTCCCTGTGAGCCTTTTCAAAGGCCTCGACACACCTCTGCAACATATGGCCTCTCCGCCATGCCGGGTATATGCTAGCTTCAGGCGGGGTAGGAAATGCTTTTGAAAAGATGCCTTCGGGTATCTCTTCCCCTTCATACATTCGAGAGAAGCCTTCCCCTTATCTTTAATAGCATTGCTATCGCTAATCTCGAAATCTTCAAGCAACTCGATTAGGGTAGGCAGTGTGCATTCTTCTCTCGGCTCTAGAACAGGAATCGGGGAAGT
>CAOGCB011389479.1:0-21881 GCA_948266635.1 Cnidoscolus chayamansa | reverse complement strand
GTGAGGTATACAGTGTCAAGATAGAGCAAGTTCACGAGCTTTCTTTCTGCAACTCTTCCTTCTTTCTGTTCATTTAAATTCTTAGCACAGGATCCATTTGGCTTGGTGGGTGAGGTTTTTCCGACTTAGACCCATCTCAATCCAGGCACTTATTCCTTCACCTTCTCTTCCTCCGATGTTAGTCTCGATCAGGTTTCTCTGATGATGATAATGTGAGGGATTGCGTTGGTTTTTATTTTGGTGGGTTTCCCTTTTTCTTTTTAGTCGATATTGAGAATACAAAGAATATCGATCCGGGATCACCTTAGGTTCAAGTATGGATTTGCCGATTATGCACGATAGTGATCGTTATGAGCTGGTCCGAGGTATTGGGTCTGGGAATTTCGGGGTGGCGAGGTTGATGAGAGATAAGCAGACCAACGAGCTTGTTGCCGTCAAGTATATCGAGAGAGGTGAGAAGGTTAGTGTGGTCTAATTTGCCTTCTATTTATGTGCTTACAATTCATCTGATAGTTTTTTTTTTTATTTGTTCAGTTCTGGTTAGTGGGTAGTTTTAAGTTTGTGTTTGAGCTCGAATTTAGTGGCTAATCAGCTCGGTATGCATATATGTTTGGCTAGATTTTGATTTAATTTATGTTTCAGTTTCAAGATTATTGATCTCTAATAATCAGGAGAAGATTAGTTGCATGATCTAATATATGCTCTCAGTTTGAATTCATATATCAATTAAGTGATTTGGTTTTGAAGGGCTAGTAGGTATTTGCTTTAGTTTCTAACCAAACCAAAGCTACTTCGTTCACTTTCGTTTTCCAACGTTATAGGACGCATCATTTTGATTGGTTTTGCTAAGCTGCAATTTGTATATTAAGATCTCTCTTCTGTAACCGGAAGATTCCACACATACGCATTGGTGGATGAAATGGGAATAAGTGGATGCCCATAGAATCTATAAATTAGTATTTGTTTCATATTCTGAAGGTCAACAAGTAATATTCATTTTCTATAGAAGACAACATTATGGTGGAAAAAAGAGTGGTTACTTTTCACAGAAAGTAGCTTGAAAAGTTAGAAGGACGAGGACCAAGAATCTTCAAATCAGACCACTCATTCCGAGTTTTCATTCTGAGAAATGATGTGGATAGCATTGAAGCTTATTGCTAATTTAGCTGGCTGGATTCCTTGTAATTTGGTTCCATTTCAAGCTTTTGTAGAACTTTTTTACTTTTGGTATTGGGATTTACCTTGGTTTTAATTTTGTGTAACAGATAGATGAAAATGTACAAAGGGAAATTATTAACCACAGGTCATTGAGGCATCCTAACATCGTTAGGTTCAAAGAGGTTTGTCAAATTCGCAGAACTTGTATTTTCTTCTTGCCAAAGGGGCTATTGATAATCTATATACTGCAACTGTAGGTCATATTAACACCAACACACCTTGCTATTGTAATGGAGTATGCATCTGGTGGAGAACTTTTTGAGCGGATATGCAGGGCAGGCCGCTTCAGTGAGGATGAGGTTCATACTTCATACTCAACAAATTGGATTTGCATTAGTGGTTTTCATATTTTTCTTAATTTGCTTAGGATTATAATGCAGGCACGGTTTTTCTTCCAACAACTTATATCGGGAGTTAGCTACTGTCATGCAATGGTTAGTACTTAGTAACTTAAGGTTTCTGCCTTTGATTGGTGCTGGACTACACTGAAAGATTTAACTTACTGACCAAGTTTGATCTCCCTTTCTTTTAATTTGTTCCTTTGTGAAGCAAGTATGCCACCGTGACCTAAAATTGGAGAATACATTGTTAGATGGAAGCCCAGCACCTCGTCTGAAGATTTGTGACTTTGGTTATTCTAAGGTAAAGAATTCTTTCTTGTGTTTGCTCTTAATTGTCAAGACAAAAACCGTAAGGTGTTTTCTTGAATGCCTATATGATTGTGGGAAGTGTGGAAATTTTTTTCCTGTTGAATAAGTAATGCCTTTTGTTGAAACCTTTTTGCTCTTTATGCTGCTCGTTGTTTGATGTAAAATAATTTACGGTTCATCTAATAATCAACATTGCTTTCTTCGTGTCATTGTTTCTAATAAGTCATCAGTGCTCCATTCACAACCAAAATCAACTGTTGGAACTCCAGCATATATTGCACCTGAAGTGTTACTTAAGAAGGAATATGATGGCAAGGTAATATTACTTCTCTCTCTTGCTCCTACACTCTCTGATTAAAGACTTGTTGTAAGCTATATTAAGTTATAGGTTTAATATTCTGGAAAATTAATGTGTATGCCCTTTGAGTTTGTGGTCTCTGCCAATAATCATGTTTATTACACATTATGAAAATCAAGAAGTGAATGAAAATTTCTTCTAATTGTCTTTTTTCTGAACTGCATTAACCTGTCCTTGTCGAGATATGACCCTTCTTAGCATCAAAAGAGATGCAGCTTTGAAGAAAATGATGCTGCATTAGGCTAAAAGTTGAAGGAAACAGGTTGATTTACATTTATTAATATGGTTAATGGGAAGCCACATAGAGCGATAGTTAGGATTAGGGAAAATGGTGGGGAGGGAAATCTTATCTTGAGAGAGGCAGTCTTAGTTTATTTCCAAACTGCTTTGCTATTTTCCCTGTCACTTGGAGTTAAAGGATAGATGAATTTGCAATAATAATACGTAATAAGAATAAGAAGATGAGGGGTAATGAGAGCAGACAAACACTGGATGTGAAGGAGGGACCATTTGGTGGGAAATGATACAAGGGTCGTTACAGTAGGGCGTCCTATTATACTGGGCTTTCCTATTCTGGGAGGAGGGGGAACCACCAGCCTATATAAAGAGGGAATGTTATTTCCTTGCGATGGAAAATTTACTATGGGTTTTTGGTTCCTTTCTATGGGCATTCTTACAGAATGTGATTTTCTTGTATAGCTTTTTGCTAAGGAAAAATATTATATGCTCTTTATTCTTTCTATTATGATTTCTGTTCTTCTTTTTTTACTGCTCTGATTGTTGATCTAGAAATTCCTATCTCTATCAATACGTTACGGGGGAGGTCATATCAATGTTCATTTATGCAGAAAGTTCAGCTGTAGATATCAAACGTCTCGTCACATCGTCTAATATATGATTGTTGAATGCATTTATCATTTTAACTCTGAATGATGTAGTGGTTGGCTTCTTATGCAAAATACTTGATAATATTATCTATTTATTTTAGCATCATTGGAGCAAGGATGTTGTTTTCACTCTAAACATGCATATAGGCAATAAGTGTCAATATATCTATACTAATGCCTTGCAGTATTCTACCATTATTCAGATTGCAGATGTATGGTCTTGTGGGGTTACTTTATATGTAATGTTGGTGGGAGCATATCCTTTTGAGAACCCTGATGAGCCTAAGAATTTTCGGAAGACAATCCACGTAATATATTCAATGTTCTTTAAGATTGATTTTGTACCTTTTCTGAGGTACTTGATTGAGATATATGTTCCTTATTGCAGCGGATTTTGAAAGTCCAGTACTCGATTCCTGACTATGTTCAAATATCTCCGGAGTGCCAGCATCTGATCTCAAGAATATTTGTGGCTGACCCTGCAAAGGTCAGTATGTTCCTCTTGGTTCCTGAGAACATGATTAGATACTCTTACATGAACATTTGCATTCTATCTGAACATATAAAAAATGGAGTAATAGGAATTTCTCCGTTTACTGGTAGGATTAAGACCTGATGACTTAGAACACCTAATTTTGTGGGTCATTAGCCAAGCTACAAGATGAGGACAAACCTGAACTAGTTCATCCCTACAACTGTAAATCCAGCTCCTTCAAGCCGAATTCTTCCACAAAATAACCTCTTTATGAGAATCATTGCACCTTGAATCCTTTGAGTTCTGGCTGGGGTGTTTTTATCAGTTTTCTTCTCAAACTCCAAATGTTCAATTTAGATTGACAAGGAACTACTATGTCTTGTAGAATGTCTTGAACCCTTCAGGGACCAATATCTTATAAGTTAAATTAATCAAATTTAGTTTTTCTCAAATCTATCTCAGAATACCCAATCTGCTTCTATTTCCACACTCCATGAAAATTTGTGCAGCTAATGAATGGGGAGAGAAATCATAAATCAATGTCAGACTAGGACAATGTATCAAGTCAGACACTGGAAGGGGAAGAAACCCCATATATTGCCCAAAAACTGAGAAAGTACTGCAAAAGATCAACGACAAGAACACTTATCTTGTGTTTTGATGAAAATTTTAATGTGGCAAAATTATAATTTTTTTTATTTAATTAATTAAAGTCATGAATTTATATTAGGTTTATAAATATGGAGAGTGTCTTTTTTGAAATGCTTTTTGAAAAGGAGTTAATCAAAATCCACCTTAAAAGAGTTATTAATATTGTCTATCCTTCTCATGATTTTTATCCCTTCTTCATTATCATTATTTTGCTTCGGCAGTCCTCTTTTTCTTCATGGTTCTGTTTAATTGAACATTTGAATATGAACAAAATGGGATGATAAATTTTCTTATTTAAATACCTTTTTTCAACAGAGGATAAGCATTCCTGAGATTAGGAATCATGAGTGGTTTCTAAAGAATCTTCCAGCAGATCTCATGGATGAAAATGCAATGAACAGCCAGTTTGAAGAGCCTGATCAACCCATGCAGAGTATTGATGAAATCATGCAGATAATATCTGAAGCCACCATTCCAGCAGCTGGTTCCCATAGTCTCAATCAATATCTGACTGGAAGCCTGGACATCGATGATGAAATGGAGGAGGATCTAGAGACTGATCCTGAACTTGACATGGATAGCAGTGGAGAGATAGTATACGCAATGTGAATGGAGGACATAATCTGCACCATTTCTTTGGCAATGAAATCTTATAGTTTGAGAATTTGTGATGTGAGCCGAGAATCGATGTACAAGAATCCTTTTGTCATCTATCACCGCTGGTGGAATGCGTCTGTTCCTGTGATACAGTTCACTTCATAGTGGCAAACTGTAGTGATGCTGTGTAACATGGTACTGTAATAAAAACAAGTCTTGATCTTATGCTTAATTGTATCACCTGCTGATGTTTCTCTTCAGAACTGTATCCCATAATTCTGTTTGGTGGATTTAGTACTTGCTTGTTATTGGCTATGGTGGGCTTGTGTCTTGCGAAGCTCATTCGTGCTTCATGGGTAGCTTCAGACGTCCGTTAGACCTCATTTGTCCTCCATTAAAGCTTGGTGGATATCCTAAAGGCAACAAGCAGGGTGAATAATTTAGACTTCAGATCTGATAATCGGTCGGAGAGAGACAGCAAGTGAGGTGGGGTATAATTGGTCCGAACCACAATACTTCGGCCCACACGTTTCGCGACTTGCTAAATTCTGATGCTAGCTTTTAAATCGATTAAAACTTTCTGTTTTCCAGGGCAGTGTCCGTAAGCACAATACCACATTTTATGGCTCAATATGCTCAAGCATCTACTAAGTATCAACAAATAACCATCACAGCCCATCTTGGGGGTGAGGGGCCGCCAAAGAACCAAACTCTTCCATTGGCCGTCGCTAATGACCATTCCAAAATTCCATCTTTATGACCTCACCAACCAGAGTGGTAACAAAAATTCTACATAAACAAAATGACGCCAATTCATTGAGCTCAACCTTCCTGCAAGTGGAGTTTGCAATATTACCTTAAATGACAACTGGTTGAACTGGTCTCATCATTCTGGTTCACACTCACACCAGAACAGAACGTTGATTTTTCTTGGAGAATTTCCAATCCAACCACAATCTAGGTCCAAATCTGTTAAAATTAAATGAAGCTCAATCTTTTAAATGGGCACAGCTAACTCTACTTGTTTTCAAGTTCAAATGGAGTTAAACGTGAAGAATAAACATACAAGACAAAATTTCCAATATTATAACCCCTCCCATGGTACAAATTAGTATACAATCGCAAAAGGGACTCTCATATAAATTAATATTATGGAAGTGAAAGAGACATTAGAAAGGGGTGTAAAAGCAACCTTTAAACAGCTCGAATTCAGCTTTGAGAAGGAACTGCTTCCTGCACAGCAGGATTGGAATTCTCATCATGAGTTTCAGCTCCATAAGCCATTGCTTGCGAATGACCATTGTTTGATGGCTGTGACTGGGATTGTGTCTCCTGAACATAATTTGCTGCTGCAACAGATGGCTGAAGAGGATATCCACCTTGTCCATAAACTGGCTGAGTTGATGGGGCAGGTACTTGACCTGGTTGCATCCCTCCATAAGCAGTTTGGGAGTACCCTGTTTGATCATATCCCATTTGTGGTTGTTGGCCAGCATAGGTTGAAGTAGTCCAGTACGTATGAGCATTGGCCACTGGTTGACTATAAGCAGCAGGTGGATATGCAGGTGGTGCTACTTGAGAATGGGAGGAAATTACCCCATCTGGTTGAGATGATACAGTAGCTGATCCATAACTTGAAGTTGCATATGGATTCTGCTGTTCTTGTGTTGTCTGACTAGGAATGCTTTGTCCATAACATGGTATCTGCTGACCATAACTATGATCAAAAGTTTTGTTGGCAACAGGAGGTGTCTGATTGTAGCTATAGCTAGGATTAAGAGGAGATGATCCCATTTGAGGTTGTTGTCCATAGTAACCATATCCAGTCATTTGCTGAGGTGTTTGAGACATGGTTGATGCGTTTGACTGATCCCAAGCTGGTTGCTGGGTGTAGCTGCCATAGTAAGAAGAGGGTGTAGGTTGAGTTCCTGGTTGAGCATACCCATATTGGGCCTGCTGTTGCATGGTAGGTTGTCCTGGCTGGACCCAGTTACCAGCAGCAGGGTAAACTGGCTGCACATAGCTATTGGATCCAGATGGATTTATGATACGTTTCTACACAAGGGAAACCAAGTAGCAATCAGGTAAAATTGCAGGTTACAACAAGTTGGATATGGACTAAATTAGACATCTGATCTTCTAATAATGTACATTTCTGATTTCTACTTGACATGTAAGTTTCAGTTGGCATTTGGTTAAGAATACAACTTCTATTCAGCTAAATACAAAGTTTTTTTTTGTTTATTTTTATTTTTTATTTTTAAATTCCAGCAGTGTGCTATCAAACACAAAAGTATTGCCTGACCTTAAGGATATAATTTGGTAATAGGCATGTAAATAATCAACCTTTTTTTCATGCTTTTGACAATGAAAAAATAAAACAAGCAAAATTCTCTTCATAATTCATGTTTCTGCTCAAAGCATCACACCAACATTTCTAAAAATGTATTGATCTTTTAGAAGCACAATAGCACATACATTAAAAGTAAATAAGTAATAGACGAGAATTGAAAGTATCACTAACATGACTTACCCCACTAATTACATCATTAACCAATTCTTTGGCTGCCTCAATCTGCTCTGTTGAACCATTTATATATATCATTCTCTCTGCTGATGTGTCACCAGGAGGAAGGTGGAGGGGAATAATCTGAAGCAAGAAACAAGCATTTAACAACTTGTATGCAAAGAACACTAAAAGTTCAAAATTGAGAGTGAGATCCCATCAAACATGTAATGAGAAATGTGAAAGATGGTAATGGCATTAAAAGAGGAAAATTCACATAGCAGCATTGCATACTGTTTTAATCTGGGGGACTCCCAGAGTAGAACAAAATGGACAAAGGCGACTAGAGCTTGACAGTATTAACCAATTAGTTCAAATATGAAAACTATGTAAACATTGAGATGAGAATGAGAGGCAAGTGATGTGTATTGTGCAGTCATATGGCCCATATCATAATATTGGCTACCTAAGAATAATGGTTAACTCACATTTCACAATAATAAAAGAAAATAAAGAACAATTGGACTCTAAAAAAATTACATTCAATCTTGATCATCATGTAATTAAACAAAGGGGAAGGAGTGCCAGACAAACACACTAACCCTGTAACCCATATCTTGTGCCATTTACCATCCAACATAATACGCAACCCCGACATTCTTGACATCTTGTTTGATTTTCAGATGAATTTTACCATAAATCATGTCATAAATGGTTGAACATTGAAAATCTATGTTTTTGCTAAAGTCTATTGGACAAGGCCCTGCCTAACAATACAATTAAACTGTATAAAGCATAGAATGCTCTATGGTCTAACAAGTGCGTCTGGTCTAGAAACAAAGATCTATTGAAATGGTGGGAAAGCTATTAAGGAATACACTTGTACCAATATCTACAAGACAATCATTCTGGAATTTATTATTTTGCTTCCTAAGGCAAATCCATATTATTCCTCAGATCCTTTTCAAATCCTAGTTAGAATCAATAAATCTAAATTACAACAGTATCAATATGAGCAAATGCTCACAAAGACTCGCAAGTAAATCCTGAACATAGCCAAAATATGTATTCAGAAAGTAGAAAGTGCTTCCACATTGAGGTTACAATTCATTAGGGCAATCTTTTATACATTTGGTTTATTTCCACATTTTTGTCATTACACACCTGAATACGCGCACCCGAGCTGCTTTGCATGTACTTTATGGTTTCACCCCCCTTGCCAATGAGCAATCCAACCTACAACGATCAGCAGCAACAAATTACTAAAATAGAGAAGATAGTCTAACATTGTTATTTTACTTGCACCTAGGTTAAGATGCTAGATTCACCTTGTCATTAGGGATTTTCATAGCAAACTGTTCAGATCCAGATTGCTTTGTGTTTAATCCCTGAACTGCAGATGACGCAGAGCCCCCTGCATCTGCCTGTTCCAACATTTCGTAAAGCATAATACACTGAGAACGGATCCTATGGTTTTCTTAAAAAAAAGAAGAAGGTTTAGAGAGGCACATAACAATTTGAGCATTACTACACCTCTGTAATCACATCATCGATCAGTTCTTCAGCCCTGCTAATTTGTTCTGAAGTACCCAGCAATTCTACATCCCTTGTTAGAGAATGGGGATCAGCATCTTGATCCTTGGTAATTTGAATTTTAGCACCTGACTGAAGTTGAATTTGTTTTATTGTTTCTCCTCCTTTCCCTATAACCACACCGACCTGGAAGGATATAGGAATCCATAAGACAACAACACCTGATGATAGTACATTATATTTAAGTGATGGTAGACAATGTCATACCTTTCCATTAGGAATTGTAATCTTCTTACTTGTGCCTTGTGAGTACAGACTTGGTTGGGCAGCAAAGCGAACTGATAATTTGTTATCATACAATCATGAGGAAGAAAATTGACAGAAAATGGGATATGACAGTATTGACAATGATAAAGCATGAAAATTTGAGAATGCTAACAAATTAAGAAATGCAATATGGTGTAAGTAAATAAAAACATACAAAAAGTTTGTTGCAATTGCAATTCAGGAAGTCTCATGCAATGGAGATGACATTTAATAGAATAGATTAGAATAATATACAGTATCTCTATTTTAAAAATTATTGATGGAGAAGTTAAGGACTGGAAGGTGAAGTCCCATGCTTACCAAGATCTTAAAAAGGGAAGCTATTAGAAGTTATCTTCCTAAGGCTTGCTTGAGCATTGTCACAACTCATATATTTAGAGATCCAGGAATAACATACTCCACAATGACAAAACTATCATTCAGGTATAAGGTTCTGATGCATGGGATATGCACGAATATTACATTCACACAATAAATCCTAATTCAAACATAATATCACCACCTCAAGAAGAAACAACTCAAATATCGCAAGAATCTATGAAGAATCTTCGACTAGAACAAACATAACCACTACAAGAGAACTGTATCCCATGATCGATTACAAATGTCGAAAGCTACCAAACAACAGCCAAACATTTCATAAACACATTGAAGTTATAAAAAACATATAACTTCCTACACAAATAAATATTTAAAAATGTACATTCAAACCCTAGAAATCGCAGAGAAAGGATAAAGTGAAAATTACCAGGGAAAGAGGGAGGAGCAGACCCAGAACTTGAGAACAATGAAGGCTCGGACGAGTTTTCGGAAACGAGTCGAGGGCGCTTCGGGTCAGCGTCACTAGCGATTCGAGAGGCGATTTCTTGAGCTCTCTGTTTGGCGAGTTCGAAAGCGTCCAGCTTTCTCTTTACACCGTCAGCAAACTCTTTCTGCTCATGTTGCTGTTGTTCAGGCTCTGATTCTCCCATGGATATGGACTCGTTTCCGACGAGGAAAGAAACGGTGAGCCGCCACCGAGTTCAGTGGCTTAATTACGCCCAGAAAGGGAACAGAAGAAACAAACAATTTCTGTTTACAGATAATTGGATAGAGCTATAGCAATCAAGGAGGGAGAGAGGGAAGTTAAAAATCACTCGTAAGAACAAAAACGGTGTTATTTAACAGTAAAACGATGTCGTTTTTCGTCATAACATACTTTAGCTTATTTCCACAGTATTAACCCAGTTCATACAAGATTTTCAATATATTATCTAAGACATAAATCCAAAATAGACTTTAATTTATTAATACTAAAATTATTTTCAAGAACTCAATTCGAGTTAAATGGAACCTACTATAAAAAAAATGCAAAATTTCAGAAGTTTGAGCTCATTCTTAAACCATGCACGTATTAAATGATAAAAAGGTGATAAAAAGGCTTTTTATTTTTTTATTTTTTTATGAACCTTGTTTGTTTTCCTTCACTTCTAAAGAATGCTATTGCTATTTCCTTAAGCTTCGTTATTTTTTACAGCAGTTTACTTTTACACGTCCCAGTATAGGAAAGTGTGGGAGCTTTCCTCAGTGATGTGTGGATAAATTCAGATGTAAGATTGCATTAACAGTAGCTTTCAGGTTTCATTCATAAAAGATTCAAGACTAGACTTTCAACTTTAGAGAGAGACCTTTCTTGAGAAGGTTGGAAAGAAACAAACTTACACAGAAACCAGAACTAAAATCTTATCAATCTAGACATCGATTACATCTTATGGATGTCTAAATTCAAATTAAACTTGTGAAATGAAAAGCTAAGCACAAATGAACGGATGCTATTTGCTTAAACAAGACTGAAAATAATCTTCCCAACACTAGGAAAACCTTTGTTCAATGGTTGGGAAATTTTGATGAAGATATATTATCAATCACTTTAACCACACCACCAACATTGATGCACAGAACCTATTGCGAATAATATTGCCTCCCACTTTGAGACTTCTAGGCAAGATTTCTCATTTTGATCTGCGTTCACTGAAAAAATAAATAGGAGGGGAAAAGGGAAAATAAGAAACACCATGAAGTACTGGAATTCCAAAAGATGAATATGAACATGCCATAATTGTATCAATAGAAATTAATATATAAAACCTCCACAACAATGACGAACGGGTTCCAAGAACAGTGAAATATTTCCATTTCAATGGTATTGGAAATGGTGTAACTTTGACACTTGTCTACCAGCTCAAATAACCAAAAGAAACTGATTCATATCTAAGCCATCTCAAGATATAAAGATATGAACCAGTTCAAGAAGAATGGTTCCCCTTAGGCCATAGGCCAATCCTTGTTAAGAGCAGCCTTTTCTCCAACTAATGAGGATTATTTGTTACACATTTCTAGAAATATGAGGATGATACTTGCTGCAACACTTAGGTTGCTTCATTATGACCAGGACACCATGGGTTCAAACAGGAGAAACAATCTCAATGCAATGTAAGATGAAGACATCAACCCCTTATCGAAGCCCACAATGTAAGAAGCCACAAGGCACTTGGCATCCGGCCCCAGTAAACATGTTGCTCATATGCAAATATGCAGTACATAAGTGAATATGGATCTCTTTGAACCAAAAGACAATTAAGTGTATATCAGCTGTATAGCCATATAAGATGCTATGATTTATAAGAACCGACATATGTACATTACACAATGATGCGACCCATTTTCCTCAGGGAGATAGACAACCCTGGTGCAGCAACCTAAAATGAAGACAATAGGTTCAACATAAAATAAAAAGATATATGTTTCCTGCAAGCATAATGTTAAGTACCTCACAATATTAGAGTTTATTCGTTTCAGACTGACTGCCGTCATTTCCCGAGTTTTGGTGTAACGCTGCTCCAGATCCCTTTTTGGGTCTTCTATACCACAAAAATACAGACCATAGAGTTCTCCATAACACCCCATTTGCAATGTGAGGAATAAATATGCGTCCCCAGTATGGATAATATGGACCCGGCAATTTGATCAATGTAAAAAGTATTGCTATGGCAATCAGATGCCATGGAACTTCTGCATCCTGTCAATTAAACCAGACAAAAGTCATAACAGAAAAACAACAAACTATAAATTTCATTTCTTTCTTTTCTTCTCAATTTTCCATATTTTCCCATGACATCCGGTAATTTATCTGCACAAAAGACACAGATGAGCACATGTTTCACACAATGTTGACCAATCTGCCTAACTAAAGTTAACTATTTCCAAAAGTGTTATTTCTTATTTTTCTAATATTCCAACCTTGAGAAGTGGTGATAGTTCCAATGCAGTATCTTGTAGGATTCCAGCAACAGCAATGCCAATAAGGAGTGGAAAAGGAACAAAGAATAGCTTCTTTTGATGCGCACAATATGACATCTCGCTAAGGGAGGAAAGTGCCAGTAAAGGTACACACAAGTATTTGGTAACTGCAATGATAAGGTCAAGGATGAGCTGAATGAAGTTCTCCAATGCTCTGTTCCAGGGAAAAATCTTGACTGGCTGAGGAGAATTGTCCCATAATTTTCTTGCCTTGTTCATAAGATTGTGAAAATTAAACTTCTCAGGTTCATCCGATTGTCCTGCAGCCATATTTATTGCACTAGAGCTATTGAGCCTAGTATTCTGAAAAAACCCATTGGGTTTGACACTAAATCTTTTGCTGTGCACTTCAAAAAACTGAGATGGCACCTGCTACAATTAAAGATTTCTATTAACAAGGAAGGTATATATACTGCCAAGGTAAAAATTTGAAGCTAACATGTCGCATACTATCAATGGTTTCTTCAACCATCACAAACATCATTCTAACAAATATGGGTTAGTGGGACTTATTTTGGTACTTAAGAATGTCAAATGAGCTATGCAATATGTAGCAGTTCTCCCCTTCCCATAACCCTGAACTTAACATGATTCAGATATGAGACCTCTTGAAGGAGTCCCAAGTCTTCAGCAGCAAATTGTCTCCAGGAAACAATTACAATACCCTAATTCAAAAAGGCACTAATCTAAGTAATTTATCAGTAGTCATTTTTCCCATTTGCAGAACTGCACTTTGCGATCTTTAATCCATTAGTTCTACTTTTAATTATTCTCTTGTCAAATCCACAACCAAATTTAGGGCTAGGTTACTAGCCACATGAATTGATCTAGCCAATGTGTTAGAAACGCAAAGTCCAATAAAATTATCTCCAAATTAACTTTCTACTTAATAAACAAGTTCTGAAGAACCATTTTACTCTCAGCAAACAGTCAATCAAATAGAACATGTGAGACTGAAAACATAAACACTCAAAGGGTGATTATACCATTACTGATGAACTTTATCTTCTTGCTACGCAGATTGCAGAAACATATTAAATACTAAAAATCTATCAAACTGAAAAGCTATTGTTTCAAAAAAAAGCTCAGGAGTCGAAATACTGAAGAATTTTCCAGACTATTATAAAAAATGCGTAAGTCCCATAAAAGCGCAAGGTAAACAAACAAATTCAAATGCTTCATCTAGTTAGACACATAAATTTAAGTCCGTATTTATAAACACAATATCATTTTAACTTTGTAAAACTTAGAGACTGCCTTTTGTTAGTAAGAATATTAGCATTTTAAACTGATTCACCATTCCTGCATATTGCCTATTCAAAAATCTGGTTTCACCATTAACCCCATAAGAAAAAAGGAACAAGACTATGCACTTTCACCACACAATACCAGTTGTCTCATTAGCCTAACAAACTCTATTTAATTTATGAAAGTGACCATCTTAGCTTAAAATTTATAGAACCCATTTCCTAAATCTTCGTCCCATCAAACAAGGCCTCAATCACAGAAAGAAAAAACTTACCTTGAGTCTGTGAATGGAAGGAGAATGAACCCTGAAAGCCATTTCATTGGAGATGTGGGGATAAGGGGAGAAATATAACATGTGTGAGGGATATGGAGTTGCCATTTCCAAGGGATGACGCTAGTTCATAGCTGGGAACCCAGGTGCAATTCGTAAATTGAGGAAGGATAAGATCTTTAGTTCTGGAAGTTCGCTCGAGAAAGCAGTTTCAGAAGGAGGGTTTAAGGGGTGGAAGCCATAATCCACTGCTGCTGACTTTAGGTTTGTTGCGACAAGGATTAAATTTTAGCTTATCAATAAATTTTCATAGAAATATCAAATTTTAGTTTATATTAATGAAAAATTCAATAAAATATTAGCATCATAATTTAAAAGATAAAAATAAAATATATTTGGCATAGAAAGATAAATTTTCTTTTATAAGATGAATTCTAATAATAAATGTATGATTAATAAATATTATATTTTCAGTTATAAATTATATTAAATTAATAAATAGCATCTATTTTCACTAACTAATTAGCTTAAACATTTTATAAAATTTTTTTTTTCAATATAAAAATCAATGAACATAAGCATATTAATTCATATCATCTAAATGTCAAATTGATTTTTTTTTTCTCTCATAATATAATTTATGAGGATTTAATCAAGTGATCTTTATAATTTAGGAAAGAAGTAGCAACAAGTAAAAGGGGGAAAAACATGAATGTTCATAATCAATTTCACCATTGAATTCAATTTAGCTTATTACAATTTTAATTCAAATTAATTTATAAATTTTAATTGAAACCTTATTTTGTTCAAAAATAAAATCTGTAGACTAAAATTTATTGATTTCTTGATTTAACTTAAATGAATTAAATTACATGTTATCAATAAGTATAACATGGAAATGATAATTTATTTGAATTTGAGCTGACATCATTCAGAATTTACAGTCATCTTTTTATCAAATATAATTTCTATAAAATGACCAAAAAACAAAGGCTTTTATTTATTTATGTTGATAAATGATCAGTTCAGAACATTATCTTTTATGATCATTCACTTCTTATAAGATTTCAAAAGAAAAATCTAAGATCAGGTTCCAATCCTACCATGCAAAAATGCTACTGGAAAAGAACTCTTATAGAGAACATTCTAGCTATTAAGATTAAAGAACATAAAAATGGAGCCATCACAACACTAGGAATCATAACAACTCGACTCTCCAGTGGGTAAGCTTCCTGCTTCTACCATCTAACTGCGTATCAGGTCTTATTAGGTAGGCCCATTTTGTTGTAAAGCTCAACGGTTAGCTTAATTCAAGAACTTCAGGAGAGAGAAAAACATTCCATAACACCTGCAACAACTGCAGAATTGAAGTGAATAACTGCGGGAATAGATGATTCACCAAAACAAATCTCCAAATTTTCATAAAAAGTTGAAGCAGACAAGTCAGTTTAGTTTGTTGGGAGTTACCAAAAAGATTGCCAAAAATTATAGCAAGCACTGTAGAGGTAAATGCTCTAAATAGATTCATCTATCAGAACTTTGTCAGTAAAGATGATCTGCCGCAAAAAGCAGTTCAAAGAAATTGTTATGATGCTGCCATATAAAAGGGAAATTGATTATTCCTCCTGTTAAGGATATAGACGGGGCTTAACTCCACTCTAAAGGCTAGCTCAACCGGAGGATTGTCCAAAGCTTTATAAGCAGTATATATTTATCATATCTAACCAATGTGGAATTCACAACACTCCTCCTACGAAAGTAGGCCAAGCCTAACTCATTCCAAAAGCTAGCTCGTACAATTACCAAGGCTTTACAACTAACATATAATTTTCCTACCTAACCAATGTAAGATTCATATTCTCAACACTTCCAATGAATAGATGAGATGCAAAGAATATGACTAGAAGATTTGGGTAAAGAAATGACAGCCTATATAGTAAAATGGACAAACAGAGTTCACTTAGTCACAGAATCTCACAAGTGCTTGCGTGTTCTGTGCATGGGGAATACATCAGGGAAACAACGGTAGGTAGCCAAGCCCTGTATTTTCTGGAAATCCCATCATTACGTTCAGATTTTGTAGAGCTTGACCAGAAGCTCCCTTCACAAGGTTATCTATCTGCATTGGGTTTTAAGAGCCAGAGTTAATACAGAAAACAACAGTACACTATAACTGAGAAGAAAGTGGAGCCTAATGGAGGAACAGATACATACAACTGATATAATTATTGCTCTGCCAGAAATTCTATCAGGAAAGACATTCATGTAGCAATAGTTAGAACCTCGAACATCGTGAGTGCGAGGAACAACTCCTTTCTCCAATAACTTGACAAATTCTTCAGCCTGTAATGGAAGTTAAATTAAGAATGAATAACTCATGCGTAATCAAAAGAAAATAGATGATATACACAAGCTAACAGACACATGAATGGCTCTTCCTGAACAATCACTTGAAATCCAATTACAGAAGATGTCAACAGGGATCTCATAGACTGTCCTATCTATCAAAGAAACAGAACATCTGTGGTAATTCAGCTGCAACTAGTTTTATGTATTTGCACAGGATCAGTTGGACCAAAGCAAATAGCAACCTTTTGAGCTTCTTTTTTAGCTTTTCTTTTTTCTTTCCAAGCTGCATTGCCTTCTAACTATTACAACATTTTTTACGCCAAAAGTTTTTCATCTATTTGAAAAATGAATTAGAAATAATACCATAATCTTTAATTTATGAACTTCGTTCTGTTTGACCAAGGGTCCTGACACAGTCTTACTGCTGCAGGACTATGATTCCACATAAAACTTAAGAGGAAAAAAAATTGATTCCATTACTGGCAATATCATTTATCGGCAATATAATTCATTCAACAAGCAGGGTGCAAGTAACAGAAGAATTAAAATATACCTCATAGGAAACCTTCAATTGTTGGTACAAATCCTCAGCTGTAACTCCAGGAGCCATTTCCACATAAATAGTGGATTGCATCCCGCGGCTCTAAAGAATAACAAACATAAATGTTTTAAACTTTTTAAGGAAAAAAAAAAGTAAATCAGTTTTAACATACATTGGTCGACAGCTGTTACCATTGGCATCAAATGGGGAGTGAAACTGACAGTTACTTTTGATTGTGCAGCATCAGATAGTCCCTGTTCAATCTCTGGAACTGTAATTCAAAACCAGAATCCATATGACTGCCTCAAGTAACAATTGAATATGATCATGCATTAAGAAGATACTTAAATCATACATCACAAGAATCCTCGAAATTTAGAAAATTATTAAAGAAAACTGGCCTCATAAAATAAGAACAAGTCAACTACTTTAACCATTGTCGACTTAATTCATTTGAACTAGATTCAAGATATAATGATGCATGTTACAGATGCACAAACTGAATTTCTATGATTGATATTCACCATGTCGATGCCTTGTCACACCATAAGACATAATTCCTTCTGTTAATTCGGTATAGAGATTTGCCACCTTGGCACCACGTCCTGCACAATTTACCAGACATCAGACCTGCTGAAGAAATTGATACAAAAAGCAAAGTAAACATGCAGTTTAATATATAAGATGCAGCAGAAAAACCCATACCTGCTCCACTCACACCAGATTTTGAATCTATAATGATATTTTTATACTCAATAAGCTTAGCCTGCAACAAGCAGAAAATCTGTTATGATAACAATTGGTAGATGAAGAAATTAGAGAATAGAGAAGAGTACAATAGGAGGTTCAGAGAAGAGAGAATAGAGAAAAGAGACTGTTTGGATTAATTCTGAATGAATTCTTCCTTGTACAGCTCTTATTTTTATACTAGGATTCTTCTAATTGACTTGACAGTTCATTCTTCTAGCTCTTTCCTCTAACTAAAACCATTACTCCCTTTCCAGCTTATCCTCACACTAGCTACATGCTTATTTAGCTAACTTCCAGCTCACTAACTACTAGATTCTTCTTTATACGCCTAGCATATGTAACAAAATCATCAGGCACTCAAAAGTAACTAATGGAAAAATAAATAGCACCAACATCAAGAAATCATTAATAGAGAGAGACAGAGAGAGAAACATATGAAAGAAACCCTAAAATGAAGAGTTGCTAAAGATAACATCACATTGATGATTTGAAGCATAGGCTGCATAACTACCAGATGACTAACTACAACATAAGACAACTTTATCAGTCATTTTCCTCCTCTTCTAGCCAATACCACTGCCAGTTCCTCCTTCCCAACCCCTACCCTCATCCAGCTCCCACCCCAATAAATAAAGAAACTCTATGCTATGCTACATAACGAATTTGTATGTTTTCTTTTGACTATTCTCAGACACATAATTTGTTATTAACATTAGCTCCTGTTTTTTGGTTGGTTTTCTAGTTCATTTCCAGTTAACATTTCAGCCCAATCCAAAGAGAATAACATAAAAGACGTCTTCTTGCTTTGGAGAAGATATCATGTAGCTGCTACCATGACACAACAGAAATCATAAATCAGGCAATAACTTCAAACATTACATTGGACACAAACCTTTATCAAGGGCACAAGAGGGAGTTGAATTGATGTTGGATAACAACCAGGATTAGCAACCAGGCGTGCTTTTTTTATTTCCTCTCTGAAAATCTCAGTCAAACCATATATGGCTTCTTCCTGAATTAAGGAAAAAAACCTAAATAAGTTTAGACAAGCATGCATTTGGGAGAAGATATATTCACTTTAAGAAACAACGTTATCGTAGAGCATCATTCCCTTGGGCAATCAGCCTCCAAACAGTAATGGTTCCTAACATCCGAGAATTATAATGAGAGCAAGCTTGCTTATACTTCTATTCTTAAGTTGTTATTCCCAAACCTTCAAATGAATTAAGTATTAATACATTAAATGATAGGAAGTGAACCACAATCCACAATACCCATTACCCAGTCACCTAACCACTGTCACAAGGAGTTGAACTCAAGGCCGAGGAAATGATATGCACAGTTGAAAACCTGATACCCGTAGTAGAAACTCGATATATTTAAAGTTCAGATTGGCTATTAATATTTGTATTTCCAAATATCTTTAAAAAGTTTCAGCTTGCACTACATTTCTCTTCCAAAGATAGAAATGTTTGTGTAGAACCACAGCAAATAAAAAATGCCATCGTCACAGGACAGTTTAAGAACTCAGACAGAAAAGGGATCTCAGGTATTGGACCTGCAAATCTGACGCTCTGTGTGGCTGGCCATACCATTCTTCATATTCAGAAATGTCTCGTAGCCGGAAGTCCTGAAACGTTGTCAAGAAATATTTGATTTAAGCATATTCTGAAATTTCAAATTCGTGCATGATACCTTAGAAACTGAAGTAAAGAAGATTGCAAAATGGTGGGTGAGAGTTCAAAGCATACTGCAGAAAGATCAACAATCTTTAATCCCTTGGGAAGAGCTTTGATGATTTCCTGCAGAAAAATAAACCAATGATGAAGACAGAGAAGCTGAGTACACAAATTTCATTTTTGAGAAAATAAATTTATTAAGCCTTGAAACAATTAGTAGGATGGATTAAAGAATATGGGAAAAGAAATGTACCTGTGTGGTTCCATGGGGCAAGCAACAAAATACAGCATCCACGTCAGAAAAATTTGCCTCATTACTAGAAACCAAAATTGGTAGATCCTGCAAATATAGGGGAATTCAAGAATCACTAATGAAATAAAGAATAACAATTTCAAGCGAACACTTCAATCAACTTTTTTATTAACATAAAATAGTTTAGTTTTTACTAGAATGTATATGAATCACTTAGAAAGAAAACAACAACAAATTTCAATAAAAAAAAACTTCAATCAACTTCATCAGCGTAAAAATAGCTTAATTTTATGAGAAGGCATGTGATTTGATAACTCTCTTAACCTCTTTAGCAATAAGGTTAATGTCATATGGCTGAGGATCTTGCTATTATATACCCAACCACCTAGCCATTTTATTAGTAGCTAACCTTACTTCGTACATCATCTGCTCACATGCATTGCACCCACTCCACATATAAACAAAACACCATTGTCCCTGACCGAAGTTCTACAGAACATGTAAAGAATCATACCTTTTGTGTGATGAAATTAGGAAACACGGTCTCTATTGATTTGCCAGCATTTCTGTCAGCAGTCATTAGAGTGATGCCAAAGAAAGGATGGTTTGCAAGAAGTCGAATAATCTGAAAAGAAAACAAGACCTAATAGTAATTCTCACTCTCTCTACATATCATATACTCGTACACGCATAAAGAACTGAGAATCCAGTAGGAAACAAGAAGACTAGACCCTTCTCTTCAACCCAAGAGAATAATGCCCTAACCTGTCAAAAAGAAATCTCTATCCCATAAGAAACAACCTATACACTTGAGGTGAAGTTAACACCTTAACCTTATTGTCCAAAATATAATAATTCATCAATACAGCCCACAGGCACACAGATGCAGCTGCTGACTGCTGGTCCAATGATTGGATTACCCATAAGCACAAATAACCCACATGTTCAAAACCTTCGCTTCCCCCTCCCTCAAACTCACCCCCACAAAAAAGAAGTTGAAAAAAGGAAGAAACTGAAAAAAATGCACAGACCTCTGCACCAGTGTAACCACTAGCACCAAGAAGAGCAACGCGGACGTCCTTTTCCTGCTTAGAATTTTTAATCTGCAAGCTTCTGGGGGACAATGACGTCGATCTCCCAACGTAGAGCCTACAATCATCTCGTTTTCCCAACTTCGGAGATTTCACCTCACCCTGAAATGCTAAAGTAATCCTAAACGCCACATAAAAAAATAAATAAATAAATAAAAAATCGGAGAATAGAAATACTCATTCCGAACACTAACCTTCCACAAGCACCCTCGATCAAAGTAAACTGAGTTGAATACTGAAGTACTCATCTTCTCTACAAAAATAAATTAACACAACTAGAGAGAGAAACAGATGGTTGAAGGCTCTATATAAGTGAAGTTGGGGATGGTAGGAATTGGATGCTTTTGGTAAAGATGCAAAATTTGGGGTTTTAATCAGAAAGAAATGAAGAATAAAGACAGCATTTTGAATTATTAAAGTGAATTTTATACTCTTTATCATAAAGCAACCAAAAAAAAAAAAAAAGCCAAAAGCCCTAGATTTTGAGAGCGAATTCAAAGGGTTTGAAAAAAAAAAAAAAAAACCCGTATAAAGATTGAAAAAGACCTTGTCTTGCAGTGACGTGGCGGAATACTACATTTTGACAAGAATTTCTACATAAATTATTTTTTCATATCTAATTATGTAAATATTAATACATTTTTTTTATTAAATTAATTTTTCATTTCAATTTTCATTAAAATTAATATATATAATTTTTTAAAAAATATCAAATTATAATCGAAAATCATTTTAGATTATATTCGAATTGAAAATTATTATAGATTATACTTGAATTGAAAATTATTGTAGATTATAATCGAAGTACAAATCATTGCAGATTATACTCGAATTACAGATCATTATAAATTATACTCGAATTGCATATTATATTATGTGATATTTGAAAATAAAAAAATTTAATATATCAATTTTATATATAAAAATATTATATAAATTTATTGTATAATTTGTTATACTGTGTCAATCTATTTGTATTCAGAATTTGTTATTTTTATATGTATTAGAAATTTATTCTACTATATTAATTTATTATATATAAAATATGTTTAATTATAACATATATTGGTATTTTATTTATTTTTATATAATTTTATATTATCTATTTATTTATTTTTAATTTACTGTTACAATTATATATAATTTTATTTAATAATC
>CAOGCB011389298.1:0-11460 GCA_948266635.1 Cnidoscolus chayamansa | reverse complement strand
AAATAAATAAATAAAAGAGTGGCATTACATAGATTCCAAGCTGTGGTGGGGTCCTAAGCACACATATATATCTTGTAATGGGTAGTGCCTGTCATGTCTCTGCCGTGGCCTAACCTATCCTCGTAGAGTGTCGGCCTAATTTAAATTATTTGATAATTTTTGAATTTTATAATTTCTCTATCATTTAATTACATTGGAATGTTGAATTAGATACTTTTTGAATTTAATTATTTATATTTATAATTGAATTATTTAATTATTTATTTAAAAAAAATGAAATAGAATAATATAGATTTTATTCAAATTTATTTATTAAGTTTAAATTTAAATTAATTGTTAAAAAATTATGAATAATGCAAATTAGATGTTATTTATGTATTTTTCAATATAATAAAGTAATTATTTAATTATCATTTATATTAATTAAATAATTTTTAATTTAATAAAATATAAAATTCTGACTGAGAGCTTGTGGTTTAACTGAAGGATCTTTTCCTATTCATATTTGGGACTGAAGATACTGACTGAGAGCTCTCTCTTTGATTGATGAATGATTCATCTTCATGCTTCATGCTGCTAATCTTCAACGTCTTGCATCCATTCCTTCACGCTTTCACAATTTCCCTTCAAATCTCAGCTTTCCACTCTCCCTACTCCTCCATCATCAAACCCGCAACAAAGAATATCAACCCTCCAATCAGCTTCTTGATTTTTTTGATCACCTTCTTCAGCAGTCTATCAATGTTGATCACTGCAAACAAATTCATACCCATGTCATCATCACTGCTAACAGTTGCTCTGCTTTCTTGGCTGCCCGTATTATATCTGTCTATTCTCGTTATGGGCTTCTCTTTGATGCCCACAATGTATTTAACAACGCCCCTTTAGATGGCGTCTCGAATTTGTTCTTGTGGAATTCAATTTTGAGAGCGAATGTTTCTAATGACCACTATGAAAATGCCCTTAAACTGTATGTCAGAATGAGAAGGGAAGGAGTTTTGGGCGATGGGTTTACTTTTCCTTTGGTTTTAAGAGCATGCGCTTATATGGGGAATTCAATTTTTTGTAAAATAGTTCATGGGCATGCCTTAGAATTGGGTTTTCAGAATCATCTTCATGTTGCCAATGAGTTGATGAGCATGTATGCCAAACTGGGTCAAATGGGAGACGCTCACAATGTGTTTGATAGAATGGGTGTAAGAAGCTATATTTCTTGGAATACAATGGTTTCGGGATATGCCTTTAACTGTGACTGTAACGGTGCTCTTGAGATTTTTAAAAGGATGCAGTCGGAAGGGTTGGAGCCAAATCTTGTGACGTGGACATCATTGATGTCAAGCCATGCTCGTTCTGGCTGGCACAAGGAAACTATGGAGTTGTTTGATTTGATGAGGATGAGAAGAATCGAGGTGAGTGCTGAAGCACTTGCTGTGGTGTTATCAGTTTGTGTTGATTTGGATGTATTCTATAGGGGTAAGGTGATTCATGGATATGTCATTAAAGGTGGGTTTGAAAATTACTCATTTGTAAAAAATACGTTGTTATGTGTTTATGGGAAGCATGGAGATGTAAATAGTGCGAATAACCTGTTCCAGGAAATGAAAAATAAGAGTATAGCAAGTTGGAATGCCTTGATAACATCGCATGCAGACGCTGGTTTATGCGATGAGGCTCTTGAAATATTTTCACAGCTGGAGAGGTTAGAAGATTGTCCAGCATTGAGGCCCAATGTGGTAAGTTGGAGTGCTGTAATTCATGGTTTCGCTTCCCAGGGCAGGGGAGAGGAAGCTTTGGAACTTTTTCGAAGAATGCAGTTTGCTAGAGTAGTGGCAAATGCCGTGACAGTTTCTACCATGTTGTCAGTTTGTGCAGAATTACCAGCTCTGCATCTTGGTAGAGAAATCCATGGCCACGTGGTTAGAGCATTGATGAGCAAGAACATCCTGGTGGAAAATGGCTTGGTTAATATGTACACAAAGTGTGGATGTCTCAGAGAAGGATACATGGTATTTGAGAAAATTGAGAAGAAAGATATAATCTCTTGGAACTCTATGATCACAGGGTATGGGATGCATGGACTTGGTGTAAATGCTTTGGGAACTTTTGATCAAATGATTAAATTGGGATTCAAGCCAGATGGGGTTACCTTTGTCGCTATTATTTCTGCTTGCAGTCATGCTGGACTTGTTTCTGAGGGTCGTCGGCTTTTTGATCAGATGCTTAGGGAGTATAAGATTGAACCCCAGATGGAGCACTACGCTTGCATGGTTGACCTCCTAGGCCGTGCAGGGTTATTACAAGAAGCAAGTGAAATTGTAAAAAATATGCCATTAGAGCCCACTGCTTGTGTCTGGGGTGCTCTTTTGAATTCTTGTAGAATGCACAGAAATACAGAAGTTGCCGAAGAAACTGCCTCCCGAATGTTTAGTCTCAACCTGCAGGAAACTACAGGGAATTACATGCTGCTTTCTAATATATATGCTGCAAGCGGTAGATGGAAGGATTCTGCAAGAGTGAGAACCTCAGCAAGAACAAAAGGTTTAAAGAAGTATCCTGGACAGAGTTGGATTAAGCTGAAGAAAAATGTTTATGTGTTTTCTGCAGGGAACAACGTGCAAAAGGGTTTCGAGCAAGTTTCTGGGATTCTCGAGGCATTGACACTACAAATGGAGAGTGAAGAATATGTTCACGGTAATAATATCATTCCACAAGACGTTGAGAAAACCAGATTACTGATGCGGGAATAGAAAAATGTTAGCTTTTGCTAGTTTTATTTTTGCAATGGCTTGAATTAAATTTAACCTCGGTTCCAAATTAGCTAGGATTGACCATAACATAACATAAATACATTTTCTTTTTGTTCTTTCAAAGGGCTAAGTTCTTGCAATTGCTGTTAATCAACAGCTACGAGATTACATTGTTTCTCCAACAATATAAGCAAGTGGCTGATTGTTGATTTTGTTTACTGTTTAGAAAGATGTTATGTTTGTCTTGACAATTCTCAAGGTTAGATTCTGTCTCTTGCAGGAATATAGAGAGAGAAATTTATGGAGTCTATAAAAAACATGTAAAAACAGGAACTAATAGAAAGCCTGGAAGCAGAAGGTTGGCTTCTAATATTTTCGCTAGTAAACATGGAAATTTGTGAGAAATTCATTTGTAAGCCTCCCTCTTGTACCACTAGTTCAACTTTGGTGCCTGCCTCGCCTTGTCTGCAGATTCAAGTTCTCCATGGCCATTTCATTTCCACAACTAGCAACACTCAGCCTTCCGGCGAAGTATCCACAGACCAGAGTACATGCTTTACGACGATGAAATTGGAAATACATCATATTATAGAACAGAAAAGTAGATGATAGTGTTATATTAGGCGACATCTTCCAAATTCGTTGCCTAGAACACGATAAAATACATATTCATCACCTAGTGCAATTTATACCATTACATCTATGGTGTATGTGCATGTCCATTGATCTTGGTCATATATCATTAAACCATACTAATGATAAATTAATGCTTACAACTCCTGTTTAGGTCTGCTTTACATCCAGGGAATCTGAGCTGTGTAATTATATTTTTTTTCTTTTTTTCTTTTGCCAGCTCTAAGACAATCATTGAAAACCCAGAAACAGTAGTACTGATCAATCTCCTAGAATGTGTTAGAAAACACAAACATACATTCGACAGAAACAAATCAAGATGTGGGCATTTCTTCTTCTCCTTATTCCACCTCCTCTTTGCATGTACGATTAGCAAGAATTATTGTTCTTCTTCATGATGATTATATAACTAACTGTGTCGACGGTACAAACTTCATTTCAACTAACTCTTCAGGCTCAAACTTGACGTCGTTTACGTCAAGAAGGGGCTTGATATCATCACATTCATTAACAAAAGGCTGCTGATTGAGATTATGCAAGGATGAAGGTGATGACGACGAAACAACATGAGTAGAATCTTGGAGGGTCAAGGCTGCAATTTCATCAACAACGTTTTCTTGCAGTCGTTGATTATGATCTTGAACCACAAATTCTTGTTCTTCTTCTTGGGTTTGGGGATAATGATATTGTATCATGGTGGGATCATAAATATCCAAAGAATCTTGATTAACAATCTCACATCCAAGCGTTGTTGAATCATCGGTTTCTAGCATCTGGAAATGAGTTTGTTGGTGAGCTTGAGCTCGACAAATGGCTAGTTGATGAAGAACAAGATCAAGCTCAGCCTTGTGATATTCGATTTGGCGTTGAAGCTCACGAATGACTCGATAACAGCCTCCGACGGGATCATTAGCGCGAACATCTGATTGGAAAATGATAGTTCGCATAGCTTCGTCCTTGTCAGGTTGGCTAAGGTGTTTGATGATTTTGGTGATATTGCTCACACCAAACAATTTATGGGCATTGAGGAATTGTCTTTGGCGATCATGAGGGAAATAAGGGGCGAGAATGCAGTCAGGAGCGCACTTCCTACGCTGGTATTTGCATGCAGCACAAGCTTGGGTGGTGCCGTTGCCAATCCTAGGAATGCTCATATTGTTTGATGTTGTTGTTATTGTTGATGGTGAGATATCGGTTGCATTGCCGGCGGGAATGGTGAAGTTTTCTTTAATGGGGCTTCTTTTTTTTCTCTGGTGGTTGCAGATCCTTTCTTTTCTCGATGGGAAGAAACGAATGAAAATGGAAGATGGAGAGAAATGGGAGGAGAAATAGACATATGTTTGAGAATAACAGAGATACACAGAAAGAGAAATCTTTCTTAACAGATTCAGTTATGGTTGATATTTTTGGACAATGATTCTGTAGTATTATTATTATTTGGAACTAAAAATAGAGTGGCATAAGATAGGCTTGTAAACAATATCTTTGTGTATATTTAGTAAAATACACTTGTTGTAGGACGCTTTCAAACCCTTTTGACGATATATCAGACGTTCTAGCAAACTCGGGATGTTACTGTTCTTTGATATTGTATGGCTTTGGCACTTACAAAATGCAATTCAAGTTCTTTCTGAAATGGAACAAGTATCAAGATTAAGTCTACTTGAAGGTTACAGAGGACGAATGGGAAGTGAGACTGGAACTGTGTCCTTGGCACCAAGTATCAGCTCATTAGGATCCTCGTGTGGTAAGACTAAGCATCCACAGGATTGTGTATCCACGCATACCTCTTGTAAAGAGAGCTCATAAA
Organism: Cnidoscolus chayamansa; assembly: GCA_948266635.1. NCBI lineage: Eukaryota > Viridiplantae > Streptophyta > Magnoliopsida > Malpighiales > Euphorbiaceae > Cnidoscolus > Cnidoscolus chayamansa. Next base: position 6,270 of record CAOGCB011389298.1, on the reverse strand, counting down.
GTGACTCCATTCAACTTAATTTGGATCTGTTTCTGCATTCTAATAGGCAGCTTCTACATTGTAACGCCAACGCAGTAATCAAGAACTCTGATACGATGATTAAAAAAGTTCCGGACAATATGAGATCACATGGAAATGTCTCAGTGTGGGCTGAAGAGAAGATGACAATCTCCTTCGACACCAAGAATACAAAGTGTATGAGATTCTACTACTGAAAATTTTTAGTTTTTCAGGGGGTCCCCAGAGATATAAGCATTTGATTTGTCCCCCAAAATAAAGACTTTTAAAAGTGATGATAGCTTAAAACAGGTTTCAGGAATGTCTTTTAGTATCTGTAGTAATTACTCCATCAGGATTAAGTTGATATAAACAGACAATTTAGAGTTAAAACATGCAACAAACGCATAAATGCGTCGGCTATGCAGAATCTAAGATCCAAGGTCAGATATGATCAAAATCGGGCCGAGCCATGATCTTAGGCCAAACATTAAGCCCAGATACATCCTATTGTTTGGTGTTGAAATTGATTGATTTGAGTGAGCAGGGGAGTTACTACGAGATGGTACGTTGATGATCATTCATTGTCCAGATGCTTCCATTGCTGCCTCTCTCTGTCACTGAATGGATTCTGGATTCTTGCTCTTCCTAAAATAATAGGAAGAAGAAGAACGAAGAAGAAAAGTTGACGGGTTAAAAGGCTGTCGTTTCATCCACAGCGATCTAAGATATACTAATTTTAAATCTAACAATGATTTGGTATTATAGACATTAAAATGAAGAAATGGAGCATGCAATGATTCACAAGAATGAAAGGAAGTAAATGGGAAAGTCATGGAAAAGCCAATAATGGATCAATAATGGAAGCAAAATCATGAGCTTTATCCAAAGAAAATGAAGGTGGCAAAAACTTTCATGGAAAGTGCAAAACCCATTTAATGAGAGAGAGAGAGAGAGAGAGAGAGAGAGAGAGAGAGGGGGGGTCAAAGGGAAGAAAAGGTATACTTATTAAGACCCAAGAGTAAAGTAGACATCTTTTTCACAAGGACAAGTCAACCATGTTCCCATATCACAAATCTAAGCTTAGCTAAGCCATTACAAAGTAAAAAACTACTAGTACCTCTCTCACATGCTTTATATTCATATAAATTTTATATGAGAAATAATTGAATAAATATGATGGGGAAGTAATAAAAAAAGAACAACGCATAGGGCATAGGGTACAGAAAATAGGACATTGACCTGACAGGAATGTGAAATTACATGAAAAAGGTAAGTGTACCACTTTGACAGGCTCAATGAGCATAGCAATATCAACCGCCTGGGGATCGTCTCCCACTTGCAACCCACATAAGCTGTCTTTTTGTTTTATGACTCAACTCCATTTCTATACCCACCTCACTTTCCCTTTTCTTTTTCTTCCAGAATCCTATGCTCTTTCACCCATCACCCTGTGTCTCATCTTTATTACACTACTTATAAATTATCATGAAATTAACTAATTCATAATTCAGTTCTCAAAAATAAAATAAAAAACTATTTAATTTTAAAATTTCAATACATTAATTTTTGGGTTATTCTTAGTTGTTCTCTTTTCTGCTGTTTTCTGAGCAAGTAATAATATCAAGCTCACTTCTTTTTTATTTAAGTTTATCGATCTAAATGAAAAACTCAAATACTCTGATAAATAAATTAACGAAATTAAATTGTGTTTTCCAATATATACTGGAGCTCCAATAAGTCATGAAAAATATTTAATTTAGAGTTCAAGACGAGAAGATAAAATTTATAAATTGCGTGGTTGACAACAAAGAGAGATGAGGAATGAAAACACTAAGATAGCATCTCTTATGGAATCAAATTTTAAATCGAGATAATACAAAAACAGAGCTTTACAATGATTTTAGAAGAATAATTTTGAAATAAAATTATTTCTCCAACATCATTTAATTTATTCTACAAATTAATTAAGATCATATGGTAAAATAGAACAACACTATCTTCTCATTTATGTAATTTAAAAAAAAATGTCCACAATAAACTTTATTTTTTTAAAATTTTATTTGATAAAGAAAGTTGAAATTAAAATGATAAATACTTATTTACATCAATCAATTCTGTAATTTGATAAAAATGAATAATCATTTCATTTTACAAGATGAATAATTTAGCCATAATGAACAAAAAGCTTATCATCATTGTTACTAATAATATCCACACATTTAATCTTATCCATATTCAACATTACTTTGATAATTTGCATTGCTGCCAAAGATTACAAGTATGCTTCTTCTTTTTTGTCAAATGAGATTCACCCATATTTTGTTATGATTAAAATTTTTACTATGGAGAGGTAGAAAACGCATAACCAGTCATTTTCAAAATCATGGTGGTTGTTTCGATTATGGTGTAACTTAAGATGCAATTAACCTCTTAATGATATGGTACTGATTTCTGTTAATATTCACTTAATCTATCAAATTGCAGTCATTGTCTCTTGAAACTGTCATAAAACCAAACCAAAACACTAATTAAGGATTTTGCTTAAATCAACTATGATTATCTATATATGTATATTAAACAAAAAAGACATCATGGCTACACAAGAACTATCATCTGCAAGGCTCGACACAAGGGGAAAAAAAAAAAAAAAAGAACTATCATCTGCAATATTTTAAGATGTCCATCCCTTTGGGAATCTTTAAAGAAAAGAAAGAAAAACGTAATATTCAAAACTACAAAACAAGAATATATATATATTTATATATGAAAGAGCTAACCTTGCCATGTTTTTTGTGATTGATTGTGTTGTTCATGAGAAGAGTTCATGCAATTGCCAAGACCAGCCATACTCAGTATATCACTGTGAGAGAAAGCTCTAAGACCCAAGAAATCTCTCGTTAAACCCTCACCTCGGTTGCCGGAGCCACCACCGGCATTTTCATCACCTTTCTTGGTGTTCAAAATCCCTCCAACAAATGCATCTTCGAAGGAGCTAGTCACTTCAAACCCAGATGCAGAAGATAGAGAATTCATCATTTCTTGAAGAAAAGCACCTGAGGGTTGTGAACCACTAGCACCAACTGTGGTAGAACCAGAAGGAACAGCTTTATTGTCAAAAGAAACCTGCAGGCCATGACTAAATGACCCACCACCTGGCAGCTGTTCTTCACGTGAGGATAAATTCAGACCAAAACCAGTTGTATTTGCATTGTTGTTACCAGAATTGGAAGACACGTGAGCTTGTTCTTGCTGGTGGTGATGGTGAGGTCTCATCAAGGCAGGAGCTTTGCTGCTCATGGTTGCACCCATCTGAGCTGCTTTTTGCAGCAATGCAGTAGCTGACATATGTGGGGATGGAGCTGCCTGTAGGTAATGTGGTAGAGTGGGCCCAAGACTAGGGTTAGGGTTCGGACTCAGTTCGTGGTGGATCGAAGATGAGGAGAGATGATCAACGGGTGTCTGCTGATGATGATGTGGTGGGCCAGAACCAGTACAAGCCCCAAGTCCTGGTGGTGGGGGGCAAGCTAACCATGGTGGTAACTCTGGCTTTAGACTACTAAAACTTTGTTGCTCCTTTTTAAGTGAAAATGCATGCAAATCTTGAGCACTAGCAGCATTGAATTGGGGTATTTGGAGATTTATATTATGAGCAGTTGAAGAACCTGGAGCTGCAGGCTGAGAGGAGTGGAGAACTACTGGGTTCGGTGCTCCTGTAATGGTTCTTGCACTCTCCTCCGCTAAAGCATCACAGAAAGCTCTGTGGGTGATGAAACTGTCCCTCCTGAAAAGAAATACCACAAAGAAAAACAAAAATTCACACCACAAGAAAACAAAAGCAAATCTGTCACAACGTGCCCTATGACAATAATGTCAGTAGTACTTGACTCTCTCTCTTTCTCTCTCTACCTCCCTCTCTTTCTCTCTGCAATTCCTTTTTCTTACTCTGGGAACTAGGGACAGATTGTCCACCTAAGCTCCTGCAATTAAAATTTTGCCATACCAAGGCATCTCTCTCTTTCTCCCTCTCTTTCTCGGAGTGTATATATATATCAGATCAAGAATAATGAAAACCATGTCCATTATCTACTATATAGCTCTACAATATCTGGGATTTGAAAGAGAAAGCATTTAATGTCAGTTTTTTTGTGTGTGCGTGGTTTAGTTATCTCGTATCCCTCGCTAAATTAAAAGAATTGCTACGGCTGTTGTGCTTAGAAGGGATGATCAAGGGACTCGTTTTCAAGCACATAGATTTCATAAAAGGATATATGGGGTTAGTTACCTTGAGAAAAGGGTTCCACAGTCACATCTGTATTCCCTAGTGCCACAGGTTTTGGAATGAGCCTTCCAGTCTGATTGAACTGCGTACCTCTTAGAGCACTTGTCACATTTCCACTTCTTCTCACCATGCTTTCTGCAGAAGTGCTTCTTGATTCCTGTGAGGTCACCAAGAGCTCTTGATGGGTCATGGTGAACGCAGCTAGTTTCTGGGCAGACATACACCTTCTTCCTTATTTCCTTGCTTGTTCTTTGCTTCAGCTTCCATGGCAGATTATGCCCTCTTCTATGAAGTTGAAGATTCTGATCTCTCTGAAATCCTTTGTTACAGATCTCACACACAAATCTATTGGTTGCCATCAGAGTCTTGGGGGATAAAGCTAGTACTTCTGCATCTGGGTCTGATTGAAGAACCGACCAAAAAGAGAAAATGAAGACAATTGGCACAGACATAGAATAAGCAATAAAACACTATTGGCATCGAGAAGGATTTGAAACCTGGGTTTCCTGGCAGGTTTCTCTTCTTCTTGACCGGTTGAGATTGAGGAGGTGGAGGAGCAAAGTATTGTTGAGGATAGTTGGTGCCAGTTTCGTTTCTGTTGCCTGAAGACACACTTGCTTCACCAGAAGCTGAAGTCAAATTAGACATGTTTTCCTCTTGTGGCTGCTGTTGCTGATGAAACATCAAATCTTTCATCATCTTCTTCTCTTAGATAAGCAACTCTAGAAAGCTTAAGGTTGCATCATGGGCCATGGATTCATATTATGTAAAAAACGGTATAAAAGATCTAAAGATAAAGAATATGAAATAAAACAGAAAAATCCAAACCTAGAAAAAGATAAAATAAGGGAGAAACTGGAAAGAGAAAGAACCCCAAATAGAGAAGTCGAAACTGATTTCTCAAATGTTTAGACTGTGGCATCAACTAGCTAGACTTTAATACCCATTACCCTTATTTCATTCACTTGGATGCTTTCTTCTTTGTTTGGCTTCATTTAAAGAGACAATTTTGGTTTTTCTGAAAACTCACAAAAGAAACAAGCACAAAGAGAGAGAAAAGAAAAGACTATCAACCAGAACTGAATCCAGATCGTTAAGCCACTGCTTTTCTTTTTCTCAATAAACCTTTGCTTCCTAATACCAAGAAAATCCAACTATAGCCACCCGGATATGAACAAAAACAAGAGAGGAAAAAACCAGTTCATAAGACAGAGAGAGAGAGAGAGAGAGGAAGAGGGAAGAGAGAGAGAGAGAGATAGAGATGTGGATGAGAAGGTATCCTCTGTGTGATCCTGAAGGAGTCCAAAACAAAATACCACACAAAACCAAAGGTGGAACCCTATGGCTGAACTCTGACGTTGCAGTTTCTGTCCTTTCTTTTGTTCTCTTCCCCAAACACCAGAAAAATCTCTTCTTTTCTTTATTGTCTATTTGCTTTTAACAAAGATTTATTTTTTTTTTAGCTCCAAAAATACCCCCTTATTTTAATCACCTCTATTAACTTTCCCTTCTCCCATAAAGTAAGATCTAAAAAATAAAAGCAACCCATATGTGAAAAGAAAGCATCATTTCTATATCAATCTCGAGAGAGAAAGAGAAAGAGAGAAAAAAAAACATATAAGTTTCAGATGTATATGGCTTTCTACATTTACAGTTGCCATGATTGATCCATTGATTAACTTGTAACAGGTATGGCCAAAAGCTCTATTTGTATATATAAATATTTTGTTACTTCATCTATCTTTCTTCCTTTCTCTCGTTATCACTATCATTCGACTATTCTTTAATCATAAAGAAAGTTGAAATTTCTGACAATTTTGCATGGTTTCTCCATTATAAAATATAGGGTACCTAACTTTAATATTTTCTCTTATTGCTTGTATTTCTACGTACCATTTTATAATTTAGTAAAAGACTACTACCTAAAACTACTGTTCTTGCATGCCATCCATCGACCGCCATTAACTAGTGCATGGTCCTTGCTTGCTCCT
>CAOGCB011389045.1:0-13356 GCA_948266635.1 Cnidoscolus chayamansa | reverse complement strand
AGAAAAGCATTCCATCGTCATCTTTCTTCTTCTTTTTGCAAGGTGTAATACGTCCCAAGTATGATATTCTCAAAATTAATCTGTCATGATAATTGAAGGATAAGATAGCGATTTAAAATTAAACCAATGTCTACTGTAAAGTGATCAATCGGCAAAAAGAAAAACTCAATAATCAAAACTACTTATTTCTCTGTTTGTTGGAGTACACCTTCCCTCGGATCCCATAAGGATCTGCCACAAAACCCAAGGGTCTGGAAAAGCCCAGCCCCCTTCTCTAACAGCTCCTCTACAAGTCTGTCCATCACAGCCTTCCCTAACCCAATCCCCTGATAATGATCCATTGTCCCCTGCGGCTCTAGCAAATGCCACCGGTTTCTGGGTGTTTTTTTGTTCTTTACCCAGAGAAGCGAGTTCGTGTTCTCCAATGCCAATTTGATCATCTTCGGGTCACGCTTTGGGAACCCCACTGCCACGAAAATGGAGTTGAGATGGTTTAGATTAAGGTAGGAGATGGTGTGACAGATATAAAATACAGGAACAAACAGTTCGGTTTTTAAAAATAGACTGACAACTCTATTAATTAATTACATTAAGCTTTAAGAATTAATGTGTAATTTACATGACAAATAAATATAAATTCAAAAACTTCACTATTCCAATTTTGAAAAAAAAAATCATATAGAATGAAGAATTTAATTTATCTCTAAGCTTTTGATTTGCATAATTATACATTACCATATATATTGAGCTCTATAGTTTAGTATGCTATTTTTTTCCCTAATCCCATTTCTTCAGAAGCTTTTCACTGAACCCATCATATTCTCAAATCAATTGAAATGAAAAAATATGTAAGTTTTAACTCAATTATAATAATTCCTTGTTATCTTTCACAATCCATTGTTGTATGGTGAAATTGTAACTTGGATATATTCTTGTGTTTTAAAATTTGATATTTGTGTTTGATAAAAAAAAATCTATATCAATGGTTGATATGCCATTTCTGTTATGAATAGGGAAAACCTAGGGCGTAATTAGAGCAGAAAATGAACTAAATTGTTCGTGAGCTATTCGAGATTCGATTTGATAAAAGGTTGATTGCACTCAATTTATTTTTTAAAAGAGCTAAACTCGAACTTAACTTTTAAGCTCGTTTAGTAAACGAGCCAAACTTGAGCTTGTAAATATTCGGTTCGTTAAGGTTCGAAAACTCATTTATTTATAAGTCCGTGAGCTAGCTCATTAATATAATCATTTAACTAAAATTATTTAGTATTAAAATTATGATTTTTAAATTATAATCATTAGGATTACAAGGTAGAAGAATTTTTTTAGAGAAATTTATTATTTTTAAATTAAAAGCTTTTAAAATTATAAAGTAAAAAAATTTATAGTCATTTAAAATTTCACTTGATAAAAGCTCGATAAAAATTCGATAAAAGCTATGTTCGTTTGTTAAATGAACCAAGTTTGAGCTTGTTAATATTCGGCTCGAACTCGAAATAAGTCAGGTTTGAACTTGATTCGAGCTCGAAAAACTTTTAACAAGCTAAATTTAAACTCTTTAAAACTCAACTCGACTCGATTCGTTTACACCTCTAGTGTGTTATAATTACTAATTTTGAAAGTTAATGTTTTCATTTTTGTAATTTTGCTCAAAATTAAAAATTATAGTTGTAAATAATAATAATAATAATTATTTTTATTTTCTAACTAAAATATATAATAGAAAAGGCATTGCATTGCATTTCATTACATTGCATTTTGTTTTAATTAAATTTCATTTGGTTTGATATTTATTCAAATTCAATTTAATATAGTTTTGGTTTAAATTGCATTTTTTAAATTAAATTTATGCAACAAAATTTCTGTAAAATATTATTTTAAACTACCCCTAAATTTAAAATTAAATAAATATTATGTGTTAACCCCTTGAGCTAAAGAATGTTTTGATGATAATAAAACTCAAGGAACTTAAAAGAAGAACAAAAAACTCAAGACAAAAGGATATATCAACCAAAAGAATACAAGTAAGATGTTAGGACCAATGTACAAATGAAAAGATTTAGATTTGCCATTCTTTTTACAAATTCATTTTTCAATCTTTACAAAAACAAAGATCTCTGAGTTGAAAATAGAACCTAGCATCACTTTTGAGCCAAAGTTCTAATTTCTTGTTTTAGAAGTTCTACTTCTTGGTTTTAGAAGTTCTACTTCTTGGTTTTAGAAATTCTACTTCTTGGTTCTAGAATCAAGTCAGGTTGATTTTCTGCAAAAATAAAATAACGGCTAGTTTCTTTTTAAATATATCTCTCTACTTGTTAAATCAGTCTCAAACGGCTAGTATGTCACAAAGACTCTATAAAAGCAAAAATCCTTTTCATTTATTACTAAGAAAGAGCATTTTACAAATTGAGAAAAAAAAACGTTTCCAAAGAGCAAAAATTATTGAGCAATCATTCTTGATCAATCTTTCTTCTTTTCCTTCAAGCTTTAATTGGCAAATCCAACTCTTTTTTATCTTTTTAGTTTGTGCTGTAATAGAGAAAACAAGAGTTAATTTATTCTTTCATTAAAACCTACTTAAGGTTAAAAACAAGCTTGGGATAGCTTGGTTTGTAAGTGTTGAGTGAAAGACACTTATGAAAGGTTGTAAGATAACCTGAAAATCTTGTGGAATGTTACAAGTACCTGTCAAACTTGTGAAAAGTGTAAAGTCTTGTTTCTTACCTGTTCAAAAGAAGCCTTAGTGGAGGAATTTCTCAAAGTGAGGTCTTTGAGAGAGTGAATGTAGGCAAGGACGTCGAATCACTATAAATCTCTTGGTTTTATCTTCTCTATCTCTTCTCTCACATTTACTTACTTTATTTATTTTGCTGATTACATGTGCTACTTTTACTTGTATGAAGTTAGTTAATCAGTATTTACATTAAAGGAAACTGTCAAGGAAACTAAAATCATTCAATAGGAAAAGCTCTGCTACTTTCAGTCTAATTCTGAGCATTTAGAAGTTCTAATTTTACTGATCTAGTTTTCTGTTTAAAAAGCAAGTAAAAAGTTGATAAAGTCCAATTCACCCCCTCTTAGACTCCAACTAGGGACCAACAACCAATATTACTAATATCTTTATTTATTTTAAGATTATACGTAGAGTTATTAATAAGATTGTAAATAAATTAATCTGCTCATGAATTATTTAAGTTTCAAATGATGAAAATTGATTTAATTAGATTTATTATTTGTTTTAAGATTATACGTAGAATAGGGTTATTAATATAAATAAATTAATTTGCTCATGAACTATTTAAGTTTCAATTCGATAAAGGTTGATTTAATTTGATTTATTTTCTAAATGAGCTAAATTTAAATTTAATTTTTAAACTCGTTTCAGAAAAAGAGCCAAATTTGAGTTTATAAATATCCTGCTGGTTTAAACGGAAGGATAAGAAAAGTTTTTTTTTTTTCGCTAAAAGAAAAGGAGAAATGCTTCTTTGAGCAGATTCAAGAATATTACAAATGAAGAGAACAGATAACTGAAGAAGATGAATGGAATAATATTGTCTTGTTTTGCTCTTAATCTCAATAAACACAAAATGAATTACAACAAACAATTACAAAGGGCCAATCCAACAAATACAAAGAACAAAAAGACTTGAAAATCAATTGGATCAATACTTTAAATTCGAAACAGAGATGATCTATAGACCAAAGGCATTCATCACAAGAAACAAAGCAGCAGTGGCATAGGGCCATGGACTAAGAGGCCTGGTTGGCCAATAACTGGCACCACTACATGCATCATTAGCACCACTGAAGCAGCCAGGCCTTGTTACCTTAGCCACACCTCCCTCCAAAGCAAAGCTACTGTTACGTTTACCATTGCTGAACAAAACACACCAGAAATAGGGAGACCCACCATCGGTTCCAGTAACTGCAGCTCCAACTTCTGTGTGATTTTTATCATATAGAATGTCCAAGCTCTTGCTGTTTTTCATCAGAACTTCTGAGAACACTTCAGCTGGATCGGCATATTTAGACTGGCAGGCAAGTAAGCGACCTGTGAGTGGAGTGAGTGTTGAGATCGAAACTCCACAAGCAGGAGCAAAAGTTTCAGCAAATTCAGATTCAGCAGGTTTCTTGGCATCAGCTCCACCCACAGCATCACAATCCCCTTGGTATGCCTTTATGTACTGCAAAGCAATGCAAGCTAGGCCTGGATTGTCATAGAGTGATGTTCCCTTGTGTGCAGTCCTATTGCTGTTAAGCACAGAAACCAGTTGATCCGCTGGGTTATCCGTTACTCTTACAACATCTAGCATACATGATAAATGGAAATTTCATCAGAGAAGAAGCACAATGAAATAAGAAAGCAACATTAGTAGTCAGCTGGGAACAATAGCAACATTTCACACCTGAATGCTTTACATTCTCTTTATTCCAATTCAAGAAGTAAATTCCTTAGATGAAAGTATGAAACACATATAGCAAGCAACAAATCTCACTAGGCCGAGGGATTATTCTGTGCACCTGGTGCCCACTAGGGTACATGACCCTTATTTCACTGGGTGTTTTATAGAATTCTCTCCCTAGGGCAGCCATCCTAGTTTATAATGCACAAGGCACATGGGCAGTCGGGCACAATGGAGAAGGGGATAAGAAACCTTTTGAAGATATGAAACCTATCCCTGTAAAGATGATGATCATTCCTAACACAGATTCATGTTTGAAACGAAAATCTCATTCGCTATCCTCATCCAACTTTGAAGGTCTTTACTAGTTAAGTAGTGCTATTCAGCTCCATTTCCCCCTATACCTTGCAACCTCAGAAATATTCCCACTTGGGGCTTTTTCTTTCTTGCTTAATGAAGAAGCAAAAAAGACTTGTCAGTAAAAATATCATAGCTGTTAAGATTCTTCTATTGGAAACTGTTTTATCTTCATACACATCACATAATCAAGGTACAATGTCAGATTGAATATCTTCTGCACTCCTGAACCAGTAAAGTCAGTCTCTAGCCAAAACAACACATTTATCCAGACCAAAACAATATAGGTTCTAAAGATCAGAGAAGTGCTTCAATCGCCCCTATCATTCCCACATTTGTTATTAGCCCCCGTCATTGAAATCTTAATTCAACAAATAAAAATTGATGTACCGGTTTCTCTAAAGTTGACTTTTTTTAGAGCACAAAAAACTAAAGATCCCAGGATCCAAATCTTTTATATCCCCCCTTCCCTCCAATCTACCGGCAATCAAGAAGAAAAATGCAAAACTACCTCAACTGATTCCATTAAAGAGGAATATTGGGTTGAGAGCAGAGATCTAATATTATAACAATTAAAAACAAACACCTACCTAGCTTGAACAAAATCTGCAACAATGCCAATGCTCAAAATAATGAAGATGCACAAAAATACAAGCCACAGTTTGGAAAGAGAAAAGAGACCCATGTAAACCAACAAACAGAAAAACAAATTCCCAGAGGTTTTAAAGCAGATCAAGCACTTAATGCCCATAATAAATACATCCCACAAAAGACTCAATTTCAGAATAATCGGTAGCTGGTAAAGCTAACAAAAAGAAAACTGGGAAACATAACCTTACTATGGATGTTTGCAGAGGCAGAGACGAAGAGGAGAAAGAGCATAAGAAACAATGTAGCCATTGTAGTGAGGTATGTCGCAGCTGAAACTTAGAGCGGAGAGAGAGATTATAAGATGGTACCGGAAACGAAACACAAGATGGGAGAGCGAGTAGAATGTCTACTTCGAATTACAACTGTGACTCACTGGCTTTTGATATTTAGACATCCCGACATGTCACCAACCGACTTCACCTATTTACAATTATATCCTACACTGTGCTTTCTATTTTCATTCTCTTTCTCAAGTTCATATTTGTTCTATTATTCACTTTTAAATTTATAAAAATTAAATTTTGTATGTTAGATTTTAAATTTTAATTAAAATTTCATTCTAAATAATAATAATAATAATAATAATAATAATAACATTTAACTAATAAATTAAGTAAATAAATAAAAAAATACACTCCTTGACTGTATCATTATCAAGTAAGAGTATTTCTCTTATCGAATTGATCACAGTGAGCAAGTTCCGCAATATAAAATTATCAAGGAAGGAGTTCGAAGGGAATGGTATAATCTGCTTTGGCCCCTCTTGCAATGGCTAAATCTTAACTCGAAGTTAATCTTGTTGAGGTTCTTTCCATCTCTATTTTTACCGATGTATGATTGACTGATTAGGCTCATAGGTCTTAACTTATATTAGACAAGTTAACTTTCCTTAATAAAGGACATAGGCTCACCGACCGAAATAACTTTAACTGAGAGGTTAAACTCCTCTTTTTTTCATTGTGAGCATTTTCAAAGGCCTCGACACACTTCTGCAACATATGGCTTCTCCGCCATAGAAAAAGAGAAAATGCAGAAGAATTTAAGAGTTTAAGAAATTAAAATTTTCTAGTTAAAATAATCTAAGATTTTCGGAAGAAGAATGCGTAATGAAAATAAATCTATATTGACAACCTTTTGCTGATTTAGCTATTTTATCCGCACAAAAATTAACAACTCGAGAAATATGAGCAACCTTACTCTTTAAAAATGTGTTGTGAGTCGATGGATGGATAAGATGAGTAATCTAAGATTCGATATTTATTTTCCAAAACTAAATCCACTACTTTTTTATTATCATTCTTTATAATGTAGTTTGTGGATTTGAATCTTGTAGCAATTCTAACTCATTCATAAAGACATTTTAATTCAGCTTCCAACGTTATTATTATATCTAATTGTATATTAAATTCTATTTTGAGTCATTTACCTTTTGAGTCTCGAGCTAACTTAAAGTAAGATTTCGAGAGGTATCTACATTTATCTTAATATGTCATTGGTTCAAGCATTTTTATGTTGAGATTATTGATTGGTCGTCCTATATACTCTAGAACCATGCCAACTATAGGTGATCTCTGATGATATGGTTAAGACTTTATGGACTAGTAAGGAAATGGTCTTTATTTAGTCTTCAAATAACACCTTGTTCTTATGATTCTATTTCATCCAACACGTTGCTAGCACTTTGCTATTCTCTATATTCATTGTCAACTGGTCAATAGTCTCTAAATCTCTCCTATGGCTAAATTTACCAAATATAGAGCACAAATTACTTAAATTAATAAGTAATATACATTTATATTTTATATTTTGTATATTAATTTAATAGAAAATAAATGAAAATTTTTCAATAATCATTTAATGCAAAGAGCTTAATATTTCAGTGTTAAAAAGGAATAAAAGCAGTTAAACCGAGGGTAAATCCGTCATTTCAACTAGCCTGTAGTGAGCTAGAAGCTAGGATAGAGGGGATAGGAGTTCCTTTTCTTTCTTTCTTTTTCTCCTTCCCTTGGACGGATCCTCTCCCGGGATCTATGCTCCGGCGACTACCGCCATGTCGACGAACTACACCACTTCGCAGGTTAGTACCAGTGCTTTAATTCCTTCAGATTTATGTTGTCCCAGTATCATCTTCGCTAAATAGAGGAAGAATTTCGGTGGAGTGAGGTTACAGGGTGGCGGGAGAGCATCAGGCGATTGGTCTCCATCTCTCTCCTCTTCTCGCATCTTTTCCTTTCCCTAATCCTATGCACCATTCCATTCCTGCCATTGATTTATTTGGAATTCATTCTTATGCTTCGAAAGGAAAACATAGGTTACATTGTTTAGTTGTAAAAGATACTAATCAAATTTGTATACAGAAAGTTCAAAATAAAAATTATCTTCTTTGAAGGATAGTATATTGTCTATGGATAAATTTTCTGAGTGATTTAGTGTGTTTTTGAAATTTGTGTTCCAATTTGCAGACCATGGATGATAACTGGATAAATGCGGCCAGGATTTGCACCATAATCATGTCTGGAAACCATTTCCAGGCACAAGACTGTTAAAAACTGTTAAGGTTTGTTTCTTTCTTGTATAAATGAATGCACTTAGAAAAAGAATTATTGAAATGCCATGTGTGGGTAGATAATTCAGGTTTGCAAGTAATTCTCAATGAAGCTATGTGAGGAATAGCAGTTTTAATTTTATAGAGCCTTGGAAGAACTTGATTCCTTGCTTCTGCATGAATCAAGAAATGATAAGAGCTTAGCTAAATTATTGAAGGAAAAAGTAGGTGGCCATTGACACTGATGTAAATGGGAATTTTATATCAGATTTGCTATGTTCTTGACACCTCCTGAGATAATAATTATATGTCTCCATTTCTTTTCATTGTTGGGTTTAGTTGTTGTATTGCATATGAATATTGGTTCTTGTTTATTTTACTATGTCTGTCATATGGTTTATGAAACACTTGTGATGTTGGTTTAATTAAACAGAAAAATGAGGGTGGGAGATATGAGGGAGGGGAGAGACGCAAAGAATGTGAGTGAGAGAGACAGATAGAGTGTGCCAGTAGAGAGAGAGAAAGGATGATATAAATAAGAAGAGAATGAACAGAGGCTCATTGATAAAATTGGTGAGAATGATATGTTTATTTCACTTTTATTAAAAGCCACATCAACAAAGTTCAATTGAAAAAATCGTTATATACCTTTATTAAAATTCAGGTATAATAGAGTTTGGGATAATACAATTATAATACAACAAATGAAACTTAACTTTATGCCTTTTGTGATTAATTGGGAACTTTGAATAGCTTAAATTTTATTTTATTAAATTTTTTTAGAGTTAAAACTTTCATCAAATGTGCAGTTTTGCATTTCATTCACAGTTCACTTAGACCATCTCCAACCATAAATACTAAAATACAGTAAGTTGACTTCAAAACGCAAAAAAACTCCGATCAGCAACTTCATTTTTAACTTTAAATAAAATATTATCAACATATTTTTTTTAATATCTTTTTTTAAATAATTTAAAATTTTATATCTCAAATTTAATCATTTTATTAACAAAATTATATTACATTATTTTTTATTATACAAATATTAAATATTAATATTTATAATATAATGATTACATTTAATTAAATTTAAATAAATTTTTACCTATGTTATATTTTTTTATTATTTTTATTTATTTTAATATTTTATTTTATATATTATTATTTTAAAAATTATTATGAATACAATATGATGATATTTTATTTTCTATTTTATTTATTTTATATTAAATTATTATGACTATATTATATTTATAGTTTATATTAAAATTTTTTAATTACAATTAAATTATTATTTTATATAAATTTATTAAAAAAATATATTCAATAATTTTTTAAAAAAAATTCTAAATAGATTTATTAATTTAAATAAAAATAATATATATTAAAATATATTACTTAATAATTTAATTAAAATTTAATTATTTATAAAAAATAAAAAAAATAAAAAAAAAAAGATTTGCTGGAGACGGTGGGAGCCCACAAATTTAGGTAGTTTTTTATTGAGTGCAAAATGCAGCAATGAATTGCCGCCGTCCACTAGACTTGCAAAATTCAGCAAAAACTATCTTGTGCCTCCTTGGAGATGCTCTTAGCACTGAAATAAACCAAAATTTTGGTTTTTCAGTTTTGATTTGATACAATTCCTCATTTGATTCTAATAAAGTTCAATGTTTTTTTCATTTAATTCTCCATTCTTACAATTTTGTTTTATAAATTTTATCATTTTTATATATACTTACAATTAAAAATGATAGTTATTAAGAAAATGTACGTTAATATATATATTTATATATATAATACACTAAAAATTATTAGAAAATATTAGTATAAAATCAATTTAATTTTAGTATATTTTTAAAATGATTCTCGTTTAATTTTTTTTAGAGCCTATTGGATTTAGAGTCTCTTTAAATTTAACTATTGAATACAATTAATAGGCGATTATTGCTTAGCTAATAGATGATAGCGGATCACTTAGTTTTTAGTAAATTATATATAACAAGCTAACGGGACAGAAGGAACTGAATTGAAAATCTAACCGGACGGAAGAAATTGGACTGAACTTTCGATCCGGTTCCTTTTGTCCGGTTAGATTTTTTGGTCCGGTCCTTTCTGCCCGGTTAGCTTTTCAGTCCGATTCCTTACCTCCGGTTACCTTCCGTCCGGTTCGTTTTTCTGTCCGGTTCCTTACCTCCGGTTATATTTTCGGTCCGGTTACCACTCGGTCCGATTCCTTCCCTCCGGTAAGCCTTCGGTCCGGTTCCTTCCTTCCGATTAGCATTCGGTCCGGTTAGATTCTTCGGTCCAGTTCCTTCCGTCCGGTTAGCCTTCGGTCCTGTTTCTTTTGTGCGGTTAGATTTTCGATCCGGTTCCTTCCGCTCGGTTAGCTTTTTGATCCGGTTCCTTCCGTCCGGTTAGCTTTTCAATCCGATTCCTTCTGTCCGGTTAGCTTTTCGGTCCGATTCCTTCCCTCCGGTTAGCTTTTCGGTCCAGTTCCTTCCGTCCGACTATCTTTTCGGTCAGGTTTCTTCCGTTCGGTTGCCTTTCGGTCCGGTTAGCTTTCTGTCCGGTTCCTACCGTCTATTTTCGTTGTCGGTCAGGTTCTATGGAAATTTTAAAAAATGAAAAATTAACCACAAAAAAATATAAACATTTTCTCTTTGAATTTTTAGATTTTTTAAAATTGAATAGCTTCTACAAAATCTTAAATACTAAAATCATAGAAAAATTAAGAAACCCTAGATTCCTGAGAAGCAAAGGACAACACCACTGTGGCTTACTAACAGTCATCATATTAGATAAAAATTGTCAACAGCCAAAAGTTTGGTAGTGGAGAAAATGAGATCGGAAAGGGGAAATATTTATTATTTAAATAACCAATGTAAGGCAGAAAAACGCCAAAAAAGAAAAGCCATAGAAATTGAAATCAATTCTATTCCTTTATTCGGGGGAAGCAAAGGAGGAGGAAGACAGAGAACAGGAATATAAGAATTCAATTTCCTTCTTCTGAAGAAACAGAGAGAGATTTTCGTTCTTAACTGTATATTAAAAAAATTGAAAAGAGAAATACTTACAGGAACAGTGGAATGGAGGAGCAATACAGAGCAAGAGGCTTAAAAAGCCTTGCAGATATCGACGAAGAAGACGAATGCAAGCTGAAATGAGAGCAAAATCGTCATGTTAAAATTAGAAATTGCAATATGCTTGGAAATGGAAGAACCAGAGATAGAGAGATAGAGAGATAGAGAGATAGAGAGAGAGAGAGAGCACCGCCAACAACTAAAAAAGAAGAAGAGAGAGAGTATTTGTTTGTTTGTATGGAATTTGAAGGAATCTCCAACCCACCGAGAAAGAGAAAGAGAGAGGAATCGAGAGAGGGAGAGAGATAATCTATACTATCATGAGAAGAGTGGTGGGGTCAGGGTTTCTCGTCAAGTGGGCCCTTAATTTATATATATATACATATATTATACATAAAAGCTACGATCATTGAATCATAAACATTTTTCTTAAATTTACTAAAATCACAAATATTTTATAACAAAAAATAAAAAAAGCTCCTAAAAATCAAAATTTATAATATTAAAATTATAAATATTTTATTATAAAATATAAAAAAAATCAACAAATTAACAAAATAAATAAATAATTTTTTAACCTTTGGAGAGTAAAAATTTACTTTTATCTAACTTTTTATATATCTATAGAAGATAAATATTTTTCTTAAATTTACTAAAATTATAAATATTTTATAGAAAAAATAAAAATGCTCCTAAAAATTTTCAAAAGCCAAAATCTATAATACTAAAATAATAAAAAATAAATATTTTTCTTCAATTCACTAAAATCATATATGTTTTATAGAAAAAATAAAAAAGCTCTTAAAAAATCTCAAAAATCAAAATTTATAATATTAAAATTATAAATATTTTATTATTAAAAAATCAAAAATTAAGAAATTTTTTTTTAATATTTAGAGAGCTTCTAAAAATGTGTTCTATAAAAAAAATTAAAAAATTAAGAAAAAAGATAAATAATTTTCTAGCATTTAGAGAGTTTTTAAAAAATGTTTCTTGCCTAATTATATATATATATATATATAATTCAAATAAAAAAAATAAAATTTAAATCAATTATTAATTTACGAGAAACAGTTTTAATTTAACTGATGGGATCCAAAAAAAGACTTGCAAAAAAAAAATAATTTATTTAGACTATGGACAAACTAGTAAGTTGATTTTTTATTTTTTTTAAATATATTAAAAGATTTTTATAGTTTTAAAAATTTAATTAATTAGTCCATTTCATCAATAATATTATTAAAATAATATAAAAAAATTTAAGATTATCTTATAAGGATAATTTACTATTTAGCCCATACAGTTTGATAAAATTATAATTTAATTCATATAGTTTGATGAAAATTATTATTTAGTCTCTGATCAGATTTCATTTCACACCTTCCATTCAAGGGTGAGAGGCTATAGGAGGACAATTGTAGAGTTGTTCGGTTGTAATATTGGAGGGAGGGGTTGACGGGAAGAGTCGACTGCCAGGTATAGGGGATTTAATGGGTCACGATGGAGCTATGTAGGTGGGGGCTGAGGCAGTTGCGAGACTGGGGGGATCGAATGTAATCGTACAAACGGCTGAGAGAGTCGCTACGATCGCGTTTGCGGCTAAGGAGGTCGACGATGAACAAGTTTGTGATGGGGGGTTCGCAATAGACCTTAAAACCCCCTTCAGAATAGAAGCAAGCCAAAAAAAACTCAGCTTCTCTTACATTTCTCTCCTCTTACATACCAAGAACAAAAATGTTCAAACTGTACAACTCTTTTATAACAGTTATCCAATTAAGCAACCCGATGAAACTTATATCATATCTTGCAAAGAACTAGACTAGCATTTTCATGTTATCTTGAAAATCCAAAATCATTGTAATACCCTTGACTAAAAAGGGCGGGAAGTGATCACCGGTACTAGAGATAGCACGGATAAAGAGCGGCTTCTAGCAGGCTTTTAGCAGGCTTCTAGGTGGAGGGATACATGAACAAATCGATCCCACACCTAAAAAAGAGGGATCCTGAGACTGTGTAGGGATGAGGTTGCACAATTGAGTGATTTCGAGGTTGTGCAAATATGATACTGTACAATTGAGAATAACTTAAGAGATTTGATAGGTACTAACTGTATCAACAAGTTGCACCTTCCTTTTCGGAAACCTTTCCGTAAGAACTCCATAGTTAAGCGTGCTTAGCTTGGAGCAATTACAGGATGGGTGACCTTCTGGGAAGTTCTCCTAGAAAGCATGCGAGTGAGGACAAAGCATGTTGGAAATTATATATGTTGGTTTGTAGCGACAGTCGTCAAATTTCGGGTGTTACATGTTGGTAT
>CAOGCB011388789.1:0-13593 GCA_948266635.1 Cnidoscolus chayamansa | reverse complement strand
TAATAATAAAAAAAAACCGAATTTAATAATAGATTTCACCTTATTTAATCTTATTTATTCAAAATATCGACCATTTAAATTTAAATTTTATTTTCTTTTGTATTTCAAAATTAAATTTATCAGTTATTTTAAGACTCGTTTTTAATTATTTCACAAATGAAAATATACTTTATAGATATTACAATAATTAATTAAATTATATATAATTGGAAAACTAAATGAAAATTATAATTTATTCTATAAGTTAATTGTATTTGAAAAAGATTGGATGTTTTTATTTAATAAGCATGCTTATTTCGATTTGTTTTATTTTTTGCTGTATTAACTAATTTTAAATTGATAATGTGATCACATAGATTCATGCATGAGGTGAGGATCACGATGATAAGATCTTACTTTGTTGTTATTATTATTATTATTATTATTTCTAAGTAGGAATCATAATGAAGTTAATCAGATAGGAATGCAGGGAGATAAGGAATTCCACAAACCATGAAAAATAGTTGAACTTCCAACTAAGAAGTAGTAGCCTTGATTCTTTTCCCTCGAAGAATGGAAAATCCAAGATATATAATATAATAAATGATTTCATATAAATTATATCTTAACCAATAATTACACTGAATAAAAACCTATAATATAAAGATGACAGAATGCAACTTATTTGAAGAAGATGCTTCTTATCGTTAAAGTTGACCTAAAAACACATCGTCTTTATTTGTATCTCTAAAAAGAAAGAAAAAGAAAGAAGAAGAGAAATGGGCAGGACAGCTTGGGGGTGGGTACGTAGTTGAGAAGTTGAAGATCAGATGAGTCGGTGGGTCGGTTCTATGGTTCCTTTCCAATCATCAAAAGATAAAATAAAGAATTGTAGAAGAAGGTAAAGGAAAAAAAAGTGCAAGTTTATGAGTTAGTGAGAAGTAGTGCCAATCGATGCCTGACAGACAAAGACAAAGTGGTGTTGGATCTCTTAATTTATTTCAATTCAACAATACAAAGTAAAAGGCATATGGGTATTAGGAAATGAGCAGCTAAAGTTAAATTACTGTGAGAAATAATACATTTTCCGTCAACTTCTAAGTAGTTGAATGGCAATGAGAGGAAAAAGGACTTGTTTATATATTATAATTTGGATGACTTGCATCACTTGGTATGCCACTTAATTTAAGGTCTATGCATTTTATTTATTTATATTACTTGCTCTGGATAACGATAAAAGTATATTTCTTTACTATATAAAATATATATGGATTTTTCTCTTTTAATGACCTCGTCTTAAATGTTTCCACAGTAAATTACTTTTAATTTTATTTTACCTCATTAATAAATATTAAAAATATAATAATTTCTTTATGATATCTCAATATTGGCCACTAATTAGTGTGTACAAGTATAAGACAAAAAAGCAAGACGAAAAGGTGAAATGAGTTCTTTAACATTTATGGTGTATGATACAGATCCCAATCTTTAATTAAATCCTAATTACTATTAAAGATAGATGTAGATTTGGTATTGAACGTACATCTCCATTACCTAACATGTGAGCAAGTTGGCAAATCTAAGAAAAATCCGATCGATCTATACCCTTTAATTTTTGATAATTTTCTCAGCAAACAAACAATAAAATAGAACAAGTCCAAGGTATTTTGGGAGGGAGCGTGGAAGACAGCTTATGTTAAAGAAAAGCGTTTTCTTTTTGGGTTGATATCGTAGCACACATGTTTTGTTTCCTTCCCTATGGTTCACGCTATACAAGCCATGATTCCATGACCCTCCCTCCCACTGCTCACGTAGAGGAACATGGCAGCTTCTTCTATCAATTAAGCCACTACTTATTTCTGATACTCTTTGTTTGCTTTACTCTTTTGCTTTGTCGTCCTTCTCCTTCACAATTTAGTACATTATATTACATACCCATCAATGGTCCCGTCCCATAAAACAAAATTAATTATATGCTGTTAATATATACTAGCTTGATAATGGCAGAACAGAACGTGTAGGGCGTGTGACACGAGAAGAGGGAAGGAAATTTGCTACGATGGTATAGCTTTCTACTGCTGAATTTCATCATTGGGATCTGCTTCTGCATCAACCCTTCAACTTTCATTATTGCACATGCATCTTACCTTTAAAGTTAGCCCTCAACAAAAATATGTAATAACTTTAATGGACAGTGAGAAAGATAAATAAAAAAAAAAAGTTGAAAACTTTGAGTCTAATGAGCGTTTCTTGACTGCCATAATATTTGAAAGCTTCAATGCTCTCCATTGGACAATTAGAATAGTCTGATGGGAACCAACAAGATGGACTAGTGGTAAATGAATGGGTTAGAACTTTGAATTAGAATAGTCATTGTGGTGGACATAAGGAGCAGTACAACTGGCCTTCCTCAGTGTTTCACATGAGCATGCCATGCCGTGAAGGCAGGAGTAAGAATTTCTTCACATATGCTGTAGGAAATGGTAGGCCAACTTGCACTTTTTCTTTAAAGGTCTCACCTAAGTTAGTGCCCCCAATTGACCTCTTTCATGCCGTTGTACGGACATGTTGAATTCAAATAACTTTAGCCCCATAAGCAATTATAAACTTTGAAAGCTAGGCTGAGAATGGGCCGACCTTAGAAGCTTCTCATAAGCTGGATCAGGCTTTTCATATTAGCTTTATAGAATCGTTGGACGCACTCAGAGTGGCAAACGCCGGCCCAACCATGCATCTCTCTGTTAGTGAAGTCTAGGTGCTAATAATAATAATATGAGTCAGAGTCGGTCTGACTGCAGATGAACTAATTAATAAATGAATTAATGAAGATCTGATGTGCTAAAAATTTCCACCAGCCGCATTTTCCTGGCAAACAGACACATTTCCTGCGTTTTCTGTTCTCTCCTTTCATTCATCCAGTGGTCTCTTGACCATCTTCTCTTGTCTTCCTTTCTCTCAAGGGAAAAAAAAAATCATTATGTCCAAACCCTCCCCTCTCAGACCTCTTGCCGACTCGTTCATGACTCAGAACCAACTCATCGACTCCCTCACTGCTCACATCTCTCTCTACCATTCTCACTCTCTTCCTCCCAATCCTAATCCTAATCCTAATCCTAATCCCAGGTCCTCCATCCTTAAATGGTTTTCTTCTCTCTCTCTCTATCAACGCCAGGCTTATCTCACCACCGTTGATTATAAATTCACTCAGCTCCTCATTCAAATGCTTGGCAAACTCCGTACGCAAGGCCACGGCCGTTTCATCATCCTCCCTGACCTCCCCTTTACCGACCTCCCCAGCCTCTGCTACAAGAAGTCACGTGGCCTCTTGTCCCGTATCGCCCAGTCCAACGACTACGAACGCTTGATTTTCGACTCCACCCGGCTTTTCGGCTCCAGAGAAGGCGAGAATATTGAGGATTGTTCTTGCTCGATTAAGTGTTTAGATTCGGTAACTGTGAGCGAAGCCTTGGTTGAAAATGTCGACAAGTTTGTTGAGGCAATGGATAATGTATCCAATGGAAGATTTTTGAGGGGAGAAGAGAGCGAATTGGGATCGGATTGGGTGGATTAGAGTGGTTAAAAGCTAAAGGTTATTATAGCATTGAGTCTTTTGTGGCTAATAGGTTGGAGGTGGCGTTGAGGCTGGCTTGGCTGAATTATAGTAATTGTAAGAAAAAAGGGGTTAAATTGAAGGAGAAAGTGACTGCTGCGGGCGTGGCTGCCAATATATTTTGGAGGAAGAAGGGATGTGTCGACTGGTGGATGAATTTGGATGCTGAAATGAGGAAGAAATTCTTGACCGTGACGCTGGGGAAAGCTGCAAAATCATTGGTATAGATTTTTTTTTCGTTTTTTAATGTGAAACACATTTTTCTATTAAGTTTCTTTTTAATCAAGTATTAAACAAAGTGGTTAGTGTTTCTAAATGCTGTGAGAGTATGATATTGATATTATCTTTTTAGATAATTAACTTTTACTCAATTCTAGAATAATTTGCATTAACCATTTAAGCCCCTGTGTCTCTTCCTCATATAAAAAAAGAAAGTATATAATTAGTTATCTTGGCGATGTCAAATAATAATGGTGCATTTACAATTTTGATGTTCCTTCTTAAGATATTTTCATAGAACATATATGTAAAAGAACTGAAATCGTTGCCTAAACTTTTGATCATTACAAGTTCTCAGACGCATGAGATTGTGAATGGGTCGAGTTCCGCGCTGGAGGATGAGATGTGGATGTTTAAAGCAGGAGCAGAACAATCATTGGCATACATTTATGCTGACTCAATGCCACAGGCTATGCAAAAACTCTCAGATGATGCAGAGTTTGGTTCACCAATTACATCTGCTTTGCCCTCCAGGAAAGCTGCTTCTTTGACTAATCTATTTAATAGTTTATTTGTTGTTCAGGATGTTGTTGCTTTGATATTACCAGGTCAACATAGTGAGTGTAATATATCAAAGGTATTTTTTAGCACTTTGGGTTCTGTCAGCAGCATTACTGATTGCATATTGAGGAAACTGCGGGGACTTGTTATGTTTATTTCACTTGATTGGACAAAGCTTGAACTTCTTGGAGAGGGAAATTTCAAGTGTTTAACCAATAAGCCAAAGGAAAAGATTGGTGGAAGTAGCCGTAAGAAAAAAGGAAAGACTCATAGCATGAAAAAGCTAAATCCTTCTCCAGGCACAGTTGCAGAAGAGTCATCTTCTGACAAATGTCTCAAGGTATTTTACTAGTTGTACTTGTGTGACTTCTGCACGTGAACACTTCTGATTATTTGGCTATGAATGGTTACAATGATGTCTTAGGATTCTGAATGTGCACTGGCTTATTCTGTGAAGTTGGATGCAATAGAGTTCAATGAGACACCCAATATACCTCATGGCAAGGAAATACAAGGAGAGATATTGTCCTCAGCAGCTGAAATGGTTACACAGTTTTTCTTTTGGATAATCTTTTATTGATGATTTAAATGGTTTATAACTGGTAGTTTGTCATCAGGAACACTCCCAAGGATTGGTTCTTGGAAAAGGGCGAACTTCTACGAGGAAGAACAGAAAAGGGAAAAACAAAAATAAAACCTCTAGCCTAAACAATCTGGTTGAAGTGAGAAATTCTGAAAGATCAGTGCCAAAATCTCCTTGCTTGGCTGTTATCTCTTCAGATGAGTCAGCAAAGCATGGCAGATTATCGGATAGTTCAACCATCCAGAACGCATCAAATGGTAATTTAGTTGGTAATGCAACCTTTGCATTAAATACAAGGCCAAGTAGTCCTGCTAATCTGACCTGCAAGGAGGGTATTGATGCCCCAAGCATTAAAGATGATTGTGGTGTTGGGTGTGATGTAGGAATCTGCCATATAGGTTCAGAGCATCGGCAGTCTTCAAACAGTACTCAGGATGAAACTATACCTTCCAGAGTAGAAATAGTAAACTTTAACGCGGACAATAATCTAACATCTAATTTAGTGCCTGTGCTGGAGCTTGACCCTGTTTCAAGCAATGAAGAGGTCATTTTTCAGAATGAGAAAACCAAGGCAAAATCAAATCTTGCTGACAAATCAGTTGATCCTCTTAGTTTAAAAGAAGAATCTGGCCTAATACGGGGACGAAATAAAAATTTTACAGAGGCCAGGCTCACAGATCCTTCAGAATGCATTTCATATGAGTGGCCTAGTCTAACTCCTGTCTATTTTCCATCTATTAATTCACATCTTCCACCTGCCACTGATAGATTGCATCTGGATGTTGGTGGTAATTGGCATAATCACATTCGTCAACCTTTTGTTCCCTCAGTGCATCAGGCAAGAAATTCTCCCATTGAAAACGGGTATAACCGAACTCTATCTCGACCACTGCCAATGAGTTTAGACTGGCCCCCAGTGGTTAGAAGCACCTGTGGATTAGCACCATCCATGACATGTAATTATGATTCTGGATTTATCTCAAGAGGCCAGTCTGTGTTTCGGCAGAGTTGCACTCAGAATATGACAACTAATGCAGAGAATGCTGATGAAGAGAGAAAGTATTCTGGGGATTTTATAGACACTCTGGAATCAACAAATGCACAGGAAGTGATGGATGAATATGAAAGCCACTGGATATCAGAGGAAGAATTGGAGGTGCATGCGGTTTCTGGGATAGATTATAATCAGTATTTTGGTGGTGGTGTGATGTATTGGGATCCCGCTGATCACCCAGGGACAGGTTTCTCTCGGCCGCTTTCCCTTAGTTCTGATGATAGCACATGGGCTTGGCATGAAGCTGACATTAATAGGGCAGTTGATGACATGGTTGCTTTCTCTTCTTCTTATAGTACTAATGGTTTGACTTCACCAACTGCTGCATCTTTTTGTTCTCCTTTAGATCCTTTGGGCCCTGGACACCAGGCACTTGGTTATGTTGTATCAGGAAATGAAGTACCTGGCAAGGTGCTGCATTCTTCATCAACAGCAACAGACACAGCTACGGAGGAGGAGACTGCTGGATCCTTGGCCAATTTGTCAGGGGATATTGAAGGGAAGGCAGTAGATTCGCTACCTTACCCCATATTGCCTCCTATCATCATTCCAACAATGTCAAGGGAAAGATCAAGATCTGATTTTAAGCGAAGTCATGATCATAAAAGTCCATGCGTTCCTCCTTCTAGGCGGGAACAACCTCGGATAAAGAGACCACCATCACCTGTAGTGCTTTGCGTTCCTCGGGCGCCACGTCCACCACCCCCCTCACCTGTGGGAGACTCCAGAAAACACCGGGGTTTTCCTACTGTTAGGTCTGGTAGCTCCAGCCCAAGACAGTGGAGTATGAGAGGTTGGTACCATGAAGGAGGTAACTTGGAAGAAGCTTGTGTACGTATGGATGGTGCTGAAGTTGTTTGGCCTTCTTGGAGGAATAAAAATCTTTCATCTCGTCCAATGATTCAGCCTATCCATGGAGGTTTGCTGCAAGATCGTCTGATTGCTATGTCTCAACTAGCACGTGACCAGGAACATGTGAGTTTTCTTCTGTATTATATTTACACTTTTTTTCTTAAACGGGTTCTAGGGAATGGAATGGAAATCAGGATTGGGGATGTCTATTCGAACACTGCTATTTGCCCAGTCGCTAAATTATACAATTGTAAGTCTATTATGTGGTGTATTATGGTTTAATTGGTTGAAATTGGTACACAGCCAGATGTATCATTTCCACTTCAACCGCCTGACTTGCTGAACTGTCCAGCACGAAAGGGATCTCTCTCTTTGATGCACAGCCTCCTCCATGATGAAATTGATTTTTTCTGCAAGCAGGTACAAGGCTTAGAATTCTTTTAATTTTTCCACAGAATTGTGAATCCATTAAAAACCTGTCACTTGGAGATTCCTTTTATGGAATGCGACTATCCTTGATTATTGTCTGGCATGGTTGCATCTAAGGTTGCCGCAGAAAATATGGAGAAGAAGCCTTTTATTAATTGGGCTGTCAAGCGGGTTACCAGATCTCTCCAAGTCCTATGGCCCAGGTCTAGAACAAACATCTTTGGATCAAATGCAACTGGTTTGTCCCTTCCAACAAGTGACGTTGACCTTGTGGTTTGTCTTCCTCCTGTGAGGAACTTGGTAAGAATTCTCTTGATGTGCTACTTTTATTGTTTTTCCTTGTTTTGAGGACTAGGAGTGGAAGCATTAACAGCAGATACTTTTTGTAGGAACCTATCAAGGAGGCTGGGATTTTGGAGGGCCGTAATGGTATTAAAGAAACTTGTCTTCAGGTATACTGGTTTCATAGTTTTAACTACATTACCTGAGGCCATTGTTGCCACAACTGTTGGTAACACTTGTTTCTTTGATTCAGAATACATAAATACTTATTTATTCCATTTTCAGTTCCAGTTTTTAGTAGTTGTCCTTGTTGTCTAGGTATGCCTAGCAATGAATTTCTGGTCCTTCAGTTTAACCAATAGCTATCCATATTAGAGGCCAAAAATAAAAATTCTTTTTTTTTTTTTTTCTTCTTTTCCTCTAGCTAAGACATGCTCCACAGCCAACATTTTAGTGGTGATTAGCATGCTAGACTTGATCCTTTTAAGGACTGTATTCAGGCTTGTGATTATGGAAGAACAATAATCATGCTTGTTCCATACTGCTTACTACCTAAGATTCTCAGATCTTATTATAGAAAGAAGAATGTTGATACTTATTTTTGCAGGATACTTCAATTGGGGCACATTTCATATCCTGTTTATTTGGTCCCAAATACAGTAAAATTTCCACCTTTTTCCCTGGATGCCACACTTTTAACATAGTATTCCATTATTTTTAAATGTTTAAATCAACTTAAGGTGCTCTAAGCTATCTTTGTTGGTTGAATCAAAGTTCATTCGCATTACTTTCATTTCCTAAATGAACTTTCTTCTTCCTAGTTTAGCTCTTATACCTGGAAGTCTTTTTTAAAAAATCATTAGACTTAGCTGTTATTATTATTTAAGGCCTTCTGCAAAATTGAAACTCTTATCTCTATCTTCCAGCATGCTGCAAGGTATCTTGCAAACCAGGAGTGGGTAAAAAATGATTCTCTGAAGACTGTGGAAAATACAGCTGTAATGCATATTTTCCAGAACTCTCTTTGTTTTTCATTTACTCCTGTGGCTGTCTTCTTATGCTGGTACCTGTTTTCTTTCAGATACCTATTATTAAAATTGTGGTGGAGGTTCCCAATGATCTGATCAACTCTGCCCCTTCTAATGTACAATCGCCAAAGGAGGAGCCAACTCGTATGAGGGGTGAACACGAAAACCATGTTCACTCCTATATGGTTGGTTCAGAAGACTCAATTTCACCAAAGTGCTTACAAAATAATGATGATAGTACTAAGGATGTGAAATCAATTTGTCTGGACATCAGCTTTAAGTCTCCATCACATACTGGGCTCCATACTACAGAACTGGTACTTCGTTGTCAATAATGTATTGCTTAACATCTTCATACTTTGTAACCCTGATAAATTATTATTTTTTTGTTCTACACCAAATTTCAGTGAATTTTCCCCAAAAGACTTAAAATAATAGGATTATATGACATGTTGAAGATTTACTGGACTGCAGCATGTACTCTGATATTAAATTTTAACCTGTTTCGTGGTAAATTGAATAGCTCATTAGCACTTTTTCTTCTAAGAAAGAGAGTACAAACAACAGTCACTATTTTATCCATCCTGATTTGGGATTTTGTAGTACTAAGTTCTATGAGGGTGGACTGAGTATTATATCTGGAAACCTGTTCTCAAAAGAATATTAGTTCTTGCATATTATTTACAAATTTTGATATCCATATAGGTAATATATAGATTTTACAAGTTAGATATATGATTTACATGACAAAACATTGGTGAATCCTGATGGCTTTTCTGCGGATACTTACCACTAAGGTGCAAAATTCTAAGGTATATGTGTTTGTGGTTCATTTTATTTTACATTAGATGAAATTCTCTCTCTGGATTTTGTAATGGTTTTTAACAATATTTGCGATTAAGCTAGGATATTATTGGTTTTACTTCAGATGTTGGTAACTTTTGTCTTTCTTTTTTCATCACTGTTGTTTTAGCAGGTGAAAGAGCTTACTGACCAATTTCCAGCAGCAAAACCTCTTGCTTTGGTACTAAAACAGTTCTTGGCAGATCGTAGCCTTGATCAGTCCTACTCTGGTGGCTTAAGTTCCTATTGCTTGGTAATTGCACTTGCCTTCTTAAATGGCATGAGTCTCCCAAATAGATTGAGACTATGCTTGTTTGGGAGGTTCAAATTTTTATAAAATTTGGCCTGTATGATGATTTGGCTAGGCCAAATTTTTTTTTGCACCAGCATGTTTTGTGAGTCAAGAATTTGCAAGAGCATTTTATGATTGCATGAACTAGATGCTCTTTCTTGTTTGGGTTATGAATTTCTGATTCTTGCTATTGAACTCTTCTTACAGGTTCTACTAATTACTCGTTTTCTGCAGCATGAGCATCACCTTGGACGGCCTATTAATCAAGTGAGTTTTGTATTGTGAACTTTACTTTTTCTTGAGGATGATTCTTTGAAGCAATATTTACATAAGTACAATGTTTCATATTGGCAAATCAGCCCCTAAACATTCATCAAATCCAAATAAGCTTAATTTGATCTTTTTGGCCAACTTTACCTTTAAGTTCAAATAAGTCCTTACATAATAAAATATTATTTTTATAATTTTAAATATTTAAATTATTTGATTTAAAAAAAGGAACTGTATATATTGGTTTTAATTAAAACAAAAAATGCAAAAATACTAGAAAATTAGTGAATTGTTTTGAATATATAAAATTACAAAAATACATTTTATTATGTTAGGATTTACTTGGACTTGAATGCAAAGTTCAGTGTTTTATTTGGAAAAATAATTTAATTAGGCGTATTTGAAATTTTAATGAAAAATTGAGGGGTTGGTTGGATTTTTTCTGTTTCATATTGTATACCATGCAAATGTTCTTATGTTCTGTTTATTTTTTATTCTGCTGTTCAATGAATAATTGTTTTTACCTTGATCCTTTTCCACATGCTATTTCAGAACTGGGGAAGCCTTCTGATGGATTTTCTTTACTTCTTTGGGTGAGTAAAAACACAGATATTTTTTTTCTTCTTACATTGCATAGTTTGAAGTTTCTATTTGCCTATGTTAAATTTTTTAATCATTTGTTCTTGATTCAATTTGTTTTTCATCAACTTATCATCTCTTTATACAGGAATGTGTTTGATCCTCGCCGAATGCGCATCTCAGTTCAGGGAACTGGAATATATATAAACAGGGAAAGAGGTTATAGGTAATAAATAATACACAGGATCTTTTGTTAATCTAGAAATGACAGGTCCTAGTTTTTTTTTTTTTTTTTTTGATGTTATAAAACTTTGTGCTGTAGCATTGATCCAATACACATTGATGATCCGCTTTTTCCAACAAATAATGTGGGGAGAAACTGCTTTCGGATACATCAATGTACCAAGGTAAGCTTGTTTGCAGTTTTTTTTGCTGCATTTACCATTGTCTATAAGAACTGTGGTTTGCATGACCATTTGAAGTAAAAAATTTCTTGGTAAACTTTGTGATAATTAACACTCATTAGCAGGCAAGTATTGCTACAATGACATGTCATGTTAAAATTTTGCGAGTTGCTTATGCAAGTTTATGCTGTTTAAGAATAATAAATACCATGTGATGCAGGCATTTTCAGAAGCCTATTCTATATTGGAGAATGAGCTGACATCCCTTCCTGATGATGTTGATGCATGTTCAAGGCCACAATACCGACTGCTTCCTAAAATCATCCCGAGTATTAATTAATCACAGGGAATTTAATTATCGGGAGAATTTTTACATCTGTTTGGAAGGTATTATTTGAACTGCCTGTAACATTAGTAACAGACTTGAAGTATTAAATTTAACCTCGTCAATGATTTGCTATGATTTCTGATTAGAGTTGCCTTTCAACTGGATTTGGAAAGCTTTTTTTTTGTGCTTTTTTTTTATCATTTAAATGAACCAACTTTACAATTATGTGGTGGTGTGAGTGTGGCTCTATTCAGCTTGAAATATTATATGATGGGAAATCTCACAAGTTGTGTTCTGTTCTGATGGCAGGCCTTTGGGATTTGTCCTGATAAAAACAGAACTGCCTCATCTTTCAGAAAACAGTTAGCGTCTGCTTGAGTCAATATGTGGAGTGCATATGCTAATTCCAATATATGAACTGCAGTGTCATCTCCATTCAATTCTTATAAAAGAAGACATGTTTATTGGGAAGGATCTGTTAAACTACTGTTCTTTTCCTGGTCAAGATAAGAAGCTTTAGCTGCAACCAGTGAGGAAGTATACTTCCGTCAAGGTTAACTTGGCATTCAATGGTAGAGAATTGTGCAACAATGTTTCTATTGTATCTTCCTGAGTGATGCTATTTCTGCTGAAATTTTTCATTATTTTGGAAATATTGGTAGATTTTTTGCAATTTTATGTGGTTCATAACATCAGCCAGCTCTTCATGTTTATGAAATTTTCAGTTTGAATTTTCATTTCTGTTCATGAGTCATGCAGTTCCCTTTTCTGCATATATATACAGATGCAGCAACTGTTGCTAATTTTGATTCATTATTGATAATGATATCCCTACTGAATTTCCTGTGTATGTTTGATTTCCAGGATTACTGCAGCATGCTACAGCTGTTGTTTGCCTTAGAAAAGCATCATACTACAGCTGTTGTTTTCCTGAGAAAAAGATCTCCCAAATTCTCTGTGCAATTGTGGATGGAGTTCATTATAACTCTGTCGTTACATGTTTGGTTGTTTGGGAACTATGTGGCTTCTTCTACCTCCTTAGATTTTGAGGCTGGTAGGATGGATGTATGAGGGATGAAAAGAAAATGGTCAGAGCATAACATGAAGGCCCTGTTTTGTTGTTGTTGTTCTCTGTGTGCTTGTGATGAAGGTATTGTATAGTAGATAGCGATTACAAATTTTTAGCTTTTTATTCTTCATAAACTTGCTTTTCAGTTGATTTTTCAGTTACAGGATAGGTTCTGTCATCAAAGATGAACAGCCTGAGCATGTAGGAAATCAGGGAGGGACAAATTGTATTGAGGGTCGATATTATGCCCATCACATGTCTCAATTCCAAGTGTCCTAAAATGGATTCAAAACTGCAGTGAGGAGGAATTCAGTGATTTGCGCTCTAAGAGAAGCAATTGTGACATTTGTAGGTTGTGCAGATAGGATAAGGATTAGGATATAAAATTAGGTGGAAGAAAAACATACTTTTGACATTTGGAGTGGCACTCTGAGCTGATTGAAAAAAATGTATCGAAGGAGTGGTGATTGTTTATCAATCTTAGCTTCTATTTACTGATGCAATGTATCATTTTGTTGAATTATGCTCGATGATTTTAGTTCCAAATAGTAAATAATGATAGTGGCAGATTTTGATAGCGATCCATTGGCCTATTGCGCAGCAAATTGTACCATTCTTGGTAGGAGCTGTATGCTGCTATTTGAAAGCGGCGTTTTTGAGGCATCTTGTTCCAGTTTTTAATTCTTGTATTCCAATGGGAAGAGTACTTTCCCTGTGATATGTTTTGGGTTGCTGTGAGCTATGATGAGCGGAGTGTATATATATAGAGACAGGAACTGGAAGGCGTAGCGATTGTAAAATTTTTTCAATTAAATATCCTTGGCTCATTACTGACGAGAATTTTCTATGCAACATGGAAGTAAATGATTGGATATATCTCATATTGTGCATTTCCACTCATAATGGGTAGGACTCGCCTTTCTACCTTTAATAGACCGTTTACAATTTGTTTAATTTATGTCATTAGAGATATTATTATATGAGATTAATTTA
Organism: Cnidoscolus chayamansa; assembly: GCA_948266635.1. Classification (NCBI taxonomy): domain Eukaryota; kingdom Viridiplantae; phylum Streptophyta; class Magnoliopsida; order Malpighiales; family Euphorbiaceae; genus Cnidoscolus; species Cnidoscolus chayamansa. The sequence continues at coordinate 218 of CAOGCB011388789.1, read as the reverse complement.
TGTATATCTGTATGTCATGTATGGATCTCAATCGAAATATACACTTGAAATTATAAAATATAAAAAAAATAATGCATTGAAAATTCTCAAAAAGTTGGTTAAAAGAAAGGGCTATTTTTGTTCTCATAAATATTGGGCATCGAGTAATCTAAAGATCAATTATTTTATTACATGAAAAAACTAAACTAAAAATTTGAAATATTTATGTAAAAATCCAA
>CAOGCB011388543.1:0-10730 GCA_948266635.1 Cnidoscolus chayamansa | reverse complement strand
CTTACTAAAGATAGGGGAAGACTTCACTATTTATTGTGATGCATCCAAAGTGGGTTTAGGATGTGTTTTGATGTAGAATGACAAACTGATATCATATGCATTGAGTCAGGTGAAGAAGCATGATAGGAACTATCTGACTCACAATTTGGAGATGGTTGCAGTGATATTTTATTTGAAGATGCAGAGACACTACTTGTACAGGATAAGATGTGACATCCACACCAATCATAAGAGTCTCTAATACATTCTAACTCAAAAAGAGCGAAATTGGAGACAAATATGATGGGTTGAGTTGCTTAGTGATTATGATTGCAAAATACAGTACTATCTAGGCAAGGCAAATGTCGTTGTAGATGCATGTAGTAAAAAATCATGGAGTGCTTATCTCACATCATTTTAGTATGAAGGCCGGTGGTCACTGAGTTTTACCAGTTGATCAACAAAGGGCTTCGATAGGAGATAGCAAAGAATGGTGCTTTAGTGGCATAGATGAAGGTGACTCCAGTGTTTCTTTAGTAGGCGGCTCAAAAATAGCATGAGGACACAGAGTTGGTTAGAGCAGCCATAACAATACAGAATGGGGAGACAAATGAATTTAGATTCGACTGTCAAGGCATTCTCCAATTTGAAAATAGATTACATGTACTAGATGATATCGGGTTAAAGGGGAACCTTATGAGGGAAGCGTATGATGCTCGGTATGGTGTTCACCCTGAGGCTATGAAGATGTGTCGGGATTCGAAAAAAGTTTATTGGTGACCTGCAATGAAGAGAGAGATTGCTCAGTTCATATATTTATGTGAGTTATGCCAGAGGGTAAAGTTGGAGCACTAGAAGCCAAAAGGGATGTTGAACCCATTACCAATTCAATAGTGGAAGTGGGAGTACTCCTCTATGGACTTTGTTGTGGTACTACTGATCAACTCCAACTAATGTGACTCCATTTGGTTTATAGTAGATAGACTAACTAAGTTGGCATACTTCAAAATTGTTAGGATTGGGTACTTCATTGATAAATTGGCACAAATATACGTGGAATATATCATTAGACTACACGGTACTCTAGTGACTGTAGTATCCGATAGAGGACCTTATTTTACCTCGTGATTCTAGAGAAGTCTTCAAAATGCTGTGGGAACATTGCTAGAATTTAGCATGACCTTTCATCCATGGATAGATGGATAATCTGAGAGGACCATTCAGAAAATTAAGGATATGCTTCGGATGTGTATGCTGGATTTTGAGGTTCTTGGAAGCAACATCTACCATTGGTGGAAATTGCTTATAACAACTACCATTAGAGCATCAAAATGGTTCCATACGGGGCAATGTATGGAAGAAAGTGCAGATCTCCAATATATTGGGAGGAATTCGGAGAACGAGCATTAGCTAGACCCGAGGTTATGGATATCACCAACATGGTGATTCTCATAATTTGAAAAAGACTTAAGACTGTTGTCAGCTAGCAGAAGAGCTATTTTGATGTCAAATGGAAGCAACTAGTGTTTTAGGAGGGGAATATGGTCTTATTGAAGGTATCTCTAGTGAAAGGGGTGGTTCGATTTGGCAACAAGGGTAAGTTGGCTCCTAGGTACATCTAGATCGTATGAGATAGTATCGAAAATCAGTGTTGTTACTTACAGGCTCAATTTACCTGCTTTTATGAAGAGAACCCATCCTGTTTTCCACATATCGATGATGAGGAAGCATGTGTCAGATCCAAGCAAGGTTCTCAAAGAACTGAAGTTTGAGATTTTCGAGAATCTCATCTATATAGAGTAACCTATGAGGATTCTTGACACGTAAATCAAGAGACTACGAAATAAGGAGTAGTTATGGTTAAAGTATTATGGGACCACCATAATGTAAAAGAATGTACTTGGAGAACCAAAGAATCCATGGTTCAATAGTACCCCCACATGTTTCACCGTTGAGGGTTAGAATAGGAAAGTACTTCCCCATGATGTAATGTGAACTGTGTAAACACATTATGATATGTATATATGACATGTTCATGTTATGTGTTATGTGCAATATGTATGCTCTATGTATAATATGTACATATAATAGTGAACATTTGAGGAAGAATGTTCCTAAAGGGGGGAGTATGTAACACCCAACATTTTTTTGATGTCGAATTTCTAATTAAAATATTCGTGGAATACGTGGTAACTAGGCTAAAATAGTGATTAGGGTAAAATGAAAATTTAAAAGAGTTTAAGGACTAAAATGTAAGAAATGAATTTTAAGGACTAAAATAAAAAGTTAAAAGAATATGAAGGACCAAGGTGGAATTTGACTAGGGCAAACCTGCAAAGCCAGGTTCAACGGCCAAAACTTGGCTAGCCAACTCCATTATAAATAGTGGTGGCCGAATGGAGGAGAGAGTTTTCATCAAAAACTTTGTTCTCAATTGGCTCTAAGTCCTCCAAAAATCTTAAGTCTAGAAATCTCACACTACAGAGAGCAAGTTACCAAAAGAATCAAGTTGAAATTTAAGGAAAGCATATAAAGATCAAAAGATTTCATAGAAGTTGCAAGGTTAAAGGTAATCGACTAAGAAGTCAAATAAGAGTTTTAAGACCAAATCCATCAAGCTTAAATCTTCACTCCAGGTTAGTCAACATGATTACTTGGTCATGAATCCATGATATGCATGAGGGTTAGGTTAGATTTTAGGATAATATTACTATAAGTGGATAAAATGGCAAAAGAATTAAAAGGATCAATTATGCATGTTATAAAATGGAGTTATGTTAGTGTTAAATGCACTAACAAACTAAATGAAGTATTGCATGTGAAAGGATTTGTAAAGTTTTATGTGTTGAAAGTTTATGTAAATTTAAAGAAATGGATGAATGTTGTGAAATAAATAATGCATGTTGAATTTGAGATGCTTCATGTGTTGATGGAAGCAGTTGAGATATGAAAATTGTAGTGTAAATTGTAGGTTTTGGGCATGTGAATCATTCTATAATTGATTTTCGACATTCTGCCAAAACTCATGTTTAGTTGCCAAAAGTATGGTTCGGCTGTCGAAACTAGGTTTGTCATGTGGAGGAATAAATGGCAGCCAAAGGTGCTACTGAAGCATTTTAATGGCTTGACAAAGGGGATGGTTCAGATGTTGAAGGTTTCATCGAATCACATAGCAAAGGACTTTTGGTTTCAAGCTTCGGTTGCCAAACCAGGTCCCCGAAATAATGTTATGCCTTGTGTCGTGGTCAACTTACTCTTTAGTTTCTTAAAACTCTCTTCACATGCATTAGACTAAACAAACCTCTAGTTCTTCTATGTCAATCATGTCATTAGAGCAGCTGTCTCGGAGAAATCTTATACAAATCTCCTGTAGTAGTCAGCCAAACCCAGAAAACTTCTGATCTCTGTAATCATATTGGGTGTAGGCTAGTCTACTACAGCCTCTACTTTCTTAGGGTCCACCTCGATGCCATGTTCTGACACCACATATCCTAAGAAAAATATATTGGTCAACTAAAACTCACACTTCGAGAATTTCACATACAGCTGGTGCTCTCTCAATAGTGTCTGTAGAACCAGTCTGACATGTCAGGCATACTCCTCTTCATTTTTGATATACACTAGGTGTGAATACTCGAATTATGAGGCTCAAAAAAACCTATTTCCCTATACTATAAACTGTCCGGCCGGACTGGAGCCCGATGGAAAATTGTCCCGGAACTATGCCAATATGGTACCAGAAATGTCCGGAATGTCGCGAGGGACCCGAAGGTGTCCTCAGAATAATTTTTGGAAGTACAGAACTCTCAAAAAATGAAAAACGAAAAAATTGTCGGTACCTGCGCCCCGGGCCGCCAAACACGGCGCCCCAGGCCGCCGGAAATGGCGCCCCAGGCTGCCATTTTTGGCACCTCAGGCAGCCGGAAATGGTGCCCTAGGCCACCAAAAATGGCACCCTAGGCCGCCGGAAATGGCGCCCTAGGCCACCATTTGGCTCCCCATGCCGCCAAAACGGCGCTCCTGGCCGCCAAAAACGGCACCCCAGGCCGCCGAAAATGCCATTTTTTTCCGTTTCGAAAATGCCCTCGGCTTCGCCTATAAATAGCAGCCTCCAGCTCCATTCCAGACACACTGCTTGTGCTGACGAGCTTCCTCCTCTCTCTCTACTTTTTAGCAATTCTTCGGTAATTTACTCACTTCTTGTGTTGATGAGCGATCTCTTCTTTGCCCCTTCGCTCCTTGTGATTCTTTTAAAGCTTTTTGCATTCATCTTGCATTAATTACTTGTGTTTGATCACTGGGATAAAATAAATAATTCACTTTAGCATTATTGGAAAACCGGCAAACTGAGGCTCCGAAGCGGAAGACATCTCCCACAGGCATAAAATCGAAACTCTAACACTTTCTTCAATTAGAACATGCATGAAGCATAACACTGAAAAATTCTAATTTGATCCCTGAGACCTAAAAAATTACAATTTGGTCCCTAAGACCCACAAAATTCCCAATTTGGTCCCTGAGACCTAAAAAATAACAATTTGGCCCCTAAGGCCCAAAAATCCCCAATTTGGTCCTCTAGATCCGCAAAAATCCCCAGTTTGGCCCCAAAGGCGCAAAAATTTTTAATTTGGCCCACAAGGCCCAGAAAATTACAATTAGGCCCCTAAGGCCCAAAAATTTACCACTTTGGCAACAAATGCCCAAAAAATAACATTTTTTGCACCAAGTGCCTAAACAACCCAATTTTGGTACTAAGTACTCCAAAAATGCCTTTTAAAAGGCAATTCGAACTATGTCGACTTTGAACCCTTATTCAAACAAGGGTACATAGGCATATTTGGGATCTAACCCCGAATAGCAAGTTCAAATCACCAAAACTCTTTCTCCAGTTTAAGACCCTACATTTCAACTTGTTTAAAAGGTTAGTTAAAAGCATGACATAGTCTCTGAATCCTCCTCGGGTTCGCAGATTGTGCCTTAATCAATTGGGCTAATTAATCTAGAAATTAGGTTAATTAGCTAAAATCGGAGTCATAGGGTTTTTTTTCTAGTTTTCCCTAAAGTAAATAAACAAGGTGGCGACTCACACACATCCACGTGCATTCAGCCCTGTCATATGGTATTTATGTCTCGGGGAGGGGTTCACAATAGGACATCATCAATAAAGACTATCACAAAGTGATCCATGAATGGTATGAAAACTCTATTCATGTGATCCATAAATGTCATTGGGGCATTAGTTAACCCGAACGGCATTAGAAGGAACTCATAATGTCCATACCTCGTGTGGAATGTAGTCTTAGATACATCACTCTCTCTAATCTATAATTGATGATAGCCTAATCTCAAGTCTATCTTGGAGAAGCAACTAGCTCCTACCAACTGGTCGAACAAATCATCGATTCTCGGCAATGGATACTTATTCCTTACAGTGACCTTGTTCAAATGCTTGTAATCTATACATAGCCTCATAGTTCTGCCTTTCTTTCTTACAAACAATACAAGTGCACCCCATGGTGATGTTCTTAGTTTGATGAAACCCTTGTCAACTAACTCTTGTAACTGTATCTTTAACTCTTTCAATTCTTCAAGAGCCATCCTGTAGGGTGGGATAGAAATGGGTCTGACATCTGGTAATAATTCTATCTCGAACTCTATCTCCTTGTCAGGTGGCAAATCTATAAGGTCTGCAGGGAATACATCGAGAAACTCCCTGACTATTGGCACTGACTCTAGCTCTCTCACATTCTGATTTGTTGTCCTAACATATGCTACAAATCCCTGGCACCCCTTCCTAAGCAATCTATGCGCTTGCATAGAAGATATCAGACTGGTGGGGGCACCTGTGGTGTCTCCCTAAAACATAACGTATGATCCATCTGGTCATCTAAAATTGACTACCTTGTTCATGTAGTCCAAAGTAGCATCATGTAGTGATAGCTAGTCCATACCTTATATGGCATTGGAATCTATCAAAAAGAACACCACTAGGTCTGTTGGAAGGCACCTACCCTTAATGAAAAATGGACAACACTGATAACTCATCTCTGCCAATATCATATCACATCTGGTTCCACTAACCCATAATGGACAACACTCCATTGGAGTAGCAATCGACCTACTACTGTTCACTGCCCTCGATGAGATAAACGAGTAAAAGGCATCCGAATCTAGCAAAACATGAACATGAATGCAATTGATCAGAAGTGTACTTGATATCACCGTGTTTGAGGTGTTAGCCTCCTACTATGTCATGGTGAATATCCTATCTAGTGCCATAGGCCTCCTGATTGAGCCTCTAAGGGTCCTGCTCCTCGACCTCTCCCATAACCTTGGCCCTGTAGAGCCACTGTAGAACTTGGCCTAGTAGCCGGTGGAGCTACACTGCCTATACCTATGTACTGTGTCTATGCTTGTCTTGTCATGTTGGGACATTCTCTGGAGAAATGACCCTATTGGCCAGATTTGTAACAAACTATAGTCTTAGACCTGCATGGACCCTCATGCGACTTTCTACATCTTGCACAAGCGGATTGGCTAGAAACTCGACCCATTTCCTATTCCAAGCCTTGACTTAACCTTACTCCAAAACTTATTCTTCTTCTTCTTCTTAAAAATTTTCTTTTTATCTCTATTCTCCTAGTGTTATAGTTGCAAGAGAGGTGAAATTGAGCCTCCCTGCATCTGTAACCCTAGGAACTATTGATGTTCCCTAATGTGCCGATCAAGGTGATACTACTCCTTTGATAATCATACTCGCCTCCATCTTTCTAGTAACATCAACTATGGCATGGAAACTTTCTATCTCTGCTTCCATGATCAAGGATGAGTATCTACTGTGAAATCTCATGGCATACCTTATGTCTTTCTTTCTTTTTGTGTCGTATGCCTGACCCACGTACTGGTAGATCGGTGAACCCATCTGTATACTCGTCAACACTCATATCCTCCATTTTCCGAAGTTGTTCAAACTCTAGCATCTTCAATTCTCTAGAACTGTCTAAGAATGCCCACTTTATAAATTCCATTGTAAATTGATCCCATGTCAGCTCATCTACCCGGGGCTCTATATACATTATGTAGCACTCCTTTGCCTTCTTGCATCAAATTGTGAATTTGGCCATTTGAATTGTCCTGCTATCCTCGGCCCCCAGCTCATCTGTTATGACTTTCATAGCCTTGATGTACTCAAAAGGATCACTTCCCTCTTTGTATTTGGGAGCGTCTAACTTTAAATAGTCTATGATCTTAGCCTTGCCTTTACTCCCCGAAGATGCCCTATTTGGCTGTGATGATAGGACAACTGGTTCGGTAGTAGGCGGTGCTGCTAAAGTTGTGAGGTTCTCTTGTATTGGCCCTGGGTAAGCATGGTAGGGTGGATACATTCCATATGGGGGATAGGGCGAGTAGTATGGTGGATATGGCATATATGGAAGGTAGGATGGAAAGTTTAAGTGTGTTGAGGTGTCACTTCCAGAATACCTATAACTGTTCCCAAATCCATAATCAGGTGGTGGAGGTGTATACCTATGTGCAGTAGCAGCTCCCTGTCCACTTATGGATTCTTCCACTCCTCCTCCAGTACCGATGCCCAAATTCTCATCTCTACGATCAACATTTTTTGCTGGCAGATCCCCTACTGACATTCTAGAAGGCTCTGCCTTGTGCCTGTCTACATCAAAGGACCTTCGTGAGTCCCTCGATGTATCTCCCTATGAGCTCACATAACATTTCATATAATCAATCATTCATATGCATAGTACACATGGCATCATATACTTAGCATATGTATCATCATACTCATGACTTCCTATTGGACGTGTATTCCCTATAGTGTTTGCCCTATGACACTCTATAAACATTTAACATTGCATGACTAGATCTGATCTTTTAAACAACATACTCTGATACCAAGTCTATAACAGCCCACCTAAACCGACTGTTATCAGCGTTAGAATCATGCCCACTCGAAGGTGATTGAAACCCTAACAAGCCATGAACATTATGTAAACATTAAAATTTCCATTTCTTACATTTATGTTTGTTTTTATAACATTATAACATAAACATTAATATCTCATAAATTAAATTAAATTAAGGTACCTATAATCTGGATTGAATAATTAAATTCCTAAGTTACAAGTAACATGTATAATATGTAACCACATAACTTAACTTTTTAATATAAGTGTCGAAATCTAATCTCTAATGTTCAACTCACATTATTTATATAACATGAATTTGAGATCAAACATAAACTTAAAACATTCATTTCATAAACATACTTAATATAAGAAAGAACACTTAAGTTAAATCCAAGGTGCAATTACATAACCACCATTTGGGATATGTCAAATCTACCATGTCTCTTTAGTTCTTCCTATATGACCTGTGAAAAACGATATGAGGAGAGGGGATGGATAAGGGATATAAAAAGGGGTAAGCTATTTTAATAGACTAATGAGTAGATACAGAAAACATACATAAAGTATTATTTTTATACTTATGTATGCATCACTTTCAAACAATTCACATAAGATAATTTATAACCAGAAATCCCTGAGTAGTTTTAATTGGCAAGCCATCTTCTTAGGACTACTCGAATAACGTATGGGATAGCTACTTCCCGTAGGTATTCACATGCGCAACAACAACTCCTTTTGGCAAGTTCTAGACTTATCATATATATCATAGCATAATGATCCCAAGAAAAATCCCAATGTCTTAACATATTACTTCTAAGGGACATACCAAAGGATATTTCCAAGGGATCTTTCCATGGGACATAACATAAATATGGGGGACTTCCGAATCATTCAACATTACTATCCATAGATCATGAATAATGCAGTACAACACATATTGTGCATCGAATGCAGCAACCTAGGCATTTTGATATATGGGTATGCTAAAAACATGCATTTAATTTTCTATATCACAAGAGAGTTATATCCACTCACCTGGAAACTTAAGCGTACTTGAAAAATTCCTTGGTTTGTCACTAATGTCCCTGATTTCTGAGGTTCAATGATGTATTCCATACTTTGGATTAGAGACATAATATTAACTTAAAACATACTTAAATCATCCCATAAATCCCCATGAAACATGGCATAAAAATATCATAATTAATCCTAGCAATTTAGGTTAAAAATATTGGACCTATGACTTTCGACAGTAGGTTTGGTGGCTGAAGATCAACCTTATAGAGACAAAATTCTCTATTTCAACAGCAGGTTCAGCTACCACTAGCCTCATGTGCCACTAGTTTCGGCGGCCGAAAGTCCCACCTTCAACTGCCTGAAGATGGGTTTGTCCCTTATCCTATTAAGCTGCTTCCAGTTTCAGTAGACTAAACCCCACTTTAGACCATCAAACCTGGATTTTGGTAGTGACCGAAACCTTGGTTCTTGTATGTTTTCATGTCTAAAAACCTAAGGTTCGACAACATCAACCCTAACTCGACTAACAACATTTTATCAACATGCATTCATCGATTCTTTATTTCATGCATTTCATCGATTTACCTAAAAACTTCAAAATCTTTCATAATGTAGCATTTGATTCTTCTACCTTTTCTTACATGCATTCCCAATCTAACCTTACTAACATATTTCTAACGTCATTAAACTCATTTATACATTCATATGTTCTTTATTTAGAAGATGCCAATATTTCAAGTTCAAATAACTATTGTATTTCAAGTTGCAAGAAAAAACAAACAAACGAACGAAATAGGTCTAAAGACTTCGTAAATCACTTACCACTTTCATACATTGAAATACCAGTGTTCGGGTCAATTAGAAATGGAAACCTGCATGGTAATCTTGTAACTAAACAGGATTTACAGAAAAAGATGCAGTAGAGCAATGTACAACCATAGGTGCTTGAATGAACATGAGTTACCAGCAAATTAATAAAAAATCATCACAACAAAAGGTAAATATGCACTATCTTGCATGTAATATTTTATGGCATATTATTTACTTTTTTATGCTCCTTTCATGTATACATTATAAACCCGATAAGCATGATGAAGGATAAAAAATTTTGGATCTTCAATCTGACACAAAAAAATTGCATGATATTTTATCACAACCACACTGAAGAAATTACATACTGCTCTTTGCCACCAAATGTTCTGACCATTTGTCTATGCCTTGCAGAGCCCTTTGGACAAGGATACACCTGCACAAATGTCAAAAGGACAACATGAGAAAAACGAAGCAGCAAAATTAAATTCAGTTTGCAAAACAGGCATGAAAGCACGATTCTTCTCCCCAATGTTTGCATGCTACAAGCTCTAGGTCACAAATATTGAGAGGAAAAAAATATATAATGAAGTGTGCTGCCAGAGTGGTATCTTACCAAGAAAATTATACAAAAGCCCTGATTATTAACATTACATTAGACAGTGGATAGGAACCTTCTTCCATAGCCATCCAAATAAAGTTTTTTTTCCCAAATATAGCTACTAGGACACTGCAACAAATATAGGAAGCAAAACTTGTCTAAGAATCTGTAAGCATTTGGTCAATTAAGGAGATACTCAGCATACATATGCGCTTTTTCTCAGAAGAGAACTAAAGTGGAACTTCTGAGAATTTCACTGGAGCACAAGGCAGCAACTTATAGATTCCAAAACCTACTCAAGGAAAATGAACAAAGCACACTTCAGCAAAGAAAAAGGTGAAAGCTGGAGCAAGGCTCATTGTTTGTGATATTGGAAAGACCAACTCAGCTGATAAATT